>SNQJ01S0010312.1:97102-111892 GCA_010110895.2 Picea sitchensis
CAATAACAATCTTTCCTTATTACATACTCTCCCTCGTTTTTTCATCCTGGGTCCTCTTGACCTTTATTTATACATTACAATAGCTCACTGACAGCCTTAGGTCAAAACCTAAGTTCCAAAACCCTAAATACCAAAACCCTAGGTGCCTAAAACCCTAGGTCAACGTGACTCATGTTTTCAGGGCTTCGTCAGCCTGTCTTTCCTTCCTTCTCATGCGGTGCTCTAAAGCACTCGTTGACATCTTCTTCCACTTCCATGATCCATCTTTCTTATTGATCTGTCTTTCTCGATCTTATCGTCTAATGGCTCATTCTCCCATACGTCGCTCTGACTTTTCTGCTTCTTTGGCCCACTTCGCCCCAATCTCGGTCGCTTCACCTTCTGTGTAGTTTATAACTCACCTTTCTTCTTCCTTGTTCTCTCCTTTGCTCCATAAGCCATACCCAAGGGCCAACAAGCCCCCAACACTCACCTGTGACTCGTCCCAAGTCACTAGAGGACTGAATTCTCTATTTTACTTCGACTTGCTTCATGTTCTATTCCTCCCTGCCATGTGCAGACTATATTTTATGTGTCTAGCACCCAGTTTCAACTGCACCTAGTACCTAGACCCTTCATCTTTTATTTTCACTGAGAGCTACGAGGCAGCTGGTTGTCATAGTATAATTTCAATCGGCTCCCATTCACTAGGCCTTCCTTCCACTCTCCATTCAATGTCTTCAACTGTGCAGCTCCTCCTTCTGTGACATATACGACCTCAAATGGCCCAAGCCAATGAGTTCTAAACTTCCCTGGATGCTTAAGAAACTTACTATCATAGACCAATACCATGTCTCCTTGCTTGAATGTCTTCTTCTTGATATGCCTGTCATGGTAGGCCTTCTCTCTTTCCTTCTGTACCTGTTGATGAAATCCTCAAGTTCTACCAACTGCGCAAGCCTCTCTTGAACAACGCCAATGTCGTCCATATCAGTAAATGTTGCGATCCTCAAGCTAGGAACCAAATATTCCATCGGGACAACTGCTTCTAAGCCATAGACTAACTTAAATGGAGTCTATGGCCTAGAAGAAGAGAATTGGGGGCAGACCCGAGGTTCATCTCTAACAACGTACCAACAAGACCTAACTACTGGCCCTTTTGGAAACACCTGCGATGTAGATGCAGTCTCACCTGAAGTAGCTATAAGGGGTTGCAGGACACAGGTGTCTACAGCCAGAAGGAATGTAAAGTGGATCTGAACACTAACACACAGCAACTAGGTATGATCTACCACTCTTAACCTCACCCCACAGGTTATCTTTTTTACCTAACACAACAATGCAATAACAATATAAATCAAGACAAATAACACAGCATCAATCACACATAACACGAAATATACGTGGTTCACCCTCTCTCTAGGGCTACGTCCATAGAACTTTGCTTTATGATTAAGTAAAAGCATACAGTTCTATCTACGCACTTAGTTGCAGATCTTCTCTCTCTCTCTCTCTTCCCAATCTCCCCTCCTTGTGCACCCAACTGCAAGGTTGATCTTCACTCCCAGTTGAATATCTTACAACACAGACTTCTCTCACAATACAATAGTTCTCTCTCAATAGAAATCTATCCTTATTACATACTCTCCCTCTTTTTTCATCCCAGGTCCTCTTGACCTTTATTTATACATTACAATATCTCACTGACAGTCTTAGGTCAAAACCTAAGTACCAAAACCCTAGGTGTCTAAAACCCTAGGTCAACTTGACCCACGTTTTTAGGGCTTCGCTAGCCTGTCTTTCCTTCCTTCTCGTGCGGTGCTCCAAAGCACTCATTGACATCTTCTTCTACTTCTACGATGCATATTTCTTGTTGATCTGTCTTTCTCGATATTCTCATCTAATGGCTCGTTCTCCCGTACTTCGCTCTGTCTTTTCTACTTCTTTGGCCCACTTCGCCCCAATCTCAGTCACTTCTCCTTCCGCATAGTTCATAACTTGCCTTTCTTCTTCCTTGCTCTCTTCTTTGCTCCATAATCCATACCCAAGGGCCAACAGGCCCCCAACACTCACCTGTGACTCATCCCAAATCACTCCAGGACTAAATTCTCTTATTTACTTCAACTTGCTTCCTGTTTTGTTCCTCCCTGCCATGTGCAGACTATATTTTCTGTGTCTGGCACCCAATTTCAACTGCACCTGGTACCTATACCCTTCATATATTTTTTTTACTGAGAGTTGCGAGGTAGCTGGTTGTCATAGTATAATTTCAATCAGCTCCCATTCACTAGGCCTTCCTTCCACTCTCTATTCAATGTCTTCAACTGCGCAGCTCCTCCTTCTGTGACATATACAACCTCAAATGTCCCAAGCCAATGAGTTCTAAGCTTCCCTGGATGCTTCAGAAACTTACTGTCCTAGACCAATACCATGTCTCCTTGCTTGAATGTCTTCTTCTTGATATGTCTGTCATGGTAGGCCTTCTCTCTTTCCTTCTATACATGTTGATGAAATCCTGCAATAAATCTATCTTCCTCAAGTTCTACCAACTGTGCAAGCCTCTCTTGAATAGCGCCAGTGTCATCCATATCAGTAAATGTTGTGATCCTCAAGATAGGAACCAAATATTCCATCGGGACAACTGCTTCTAGGCCATAGACTAACTTAAATGGAGTCTGCATTGTCAACTTCTTGAAGTAGTTTTGTATTCCCATAGTACTGTTGGTACTCTCAAATCCCAAACATATATGTTTACACTACAAATGAAAGAAACCTTGAATGACCACCGACATGTCAGTTTATTAGAGATTTTCAAAGAAAAAGAGCAAGTCGAAGTAAGAATAGGAGACTTTGACATAGACCGTGTTCTAGATGAGGAAACACAGGTGAACATTATGACATAAAGGACTTGGGAAATCTTAGGAAATCTTGCTATGGTTCCTTCATTGTGAGGAATAGGAATATTTAGAGGAAAGCTAATCAACCTATGTGGAAGGCTTACCCATACATATATGAGTACTCGTGGCACTTGGATAGAGGAATAATTTGAGGTTATTAAGTTTGTTGAGAGCAGCGCCCCATTTCCCCTTTTGCTAGGAAAGACCTCGATTGAGAAAGACCAGATCCGAAGGAAAGAGGAAGAGGAAGCTATAGAACAGAAAAAGAAAGAGTTAAAAGAATTAATGACCATGAGAATAGCACACTTATTGAAAGAACAAGAGAACAGGTTGAAACTACTCAGAGCTAGAGACTTGGATCTCACAGTTGAAAGAACACAGGAAGACTTGGAACACATATCTGTACAGGAGAGTAGAGAATCTACTCCATAACCCATGAAAGAAGAAGTACCACTCCTGAATCCTATGAAGGAAATTCACCAGCGCGAAGTTACCATGACAGGAGAAGAGAAAAACAAGAATGGGAAGAGGAATCCAGAAGCTCAGATTACAGGAAAAAAGCCAGGAAGCTCAGCAAAAAGAAAGCCAAGTTAGAAAAGTTATAGAAATATTCAGAAGGAACTTTGCCGAAGGAAAAATAGTAGAATTGTAACTTCGTCAAGATCACAGAACAGCATCACATGGCACTTCGTCATGGCGAAGCAATATGGTCGTTGGATACATTATAACTATTATATCGATGCTCTGAATGGGTAGAAAGGAATTTATGGTTCACCACCAGACCGTTGGACTGCATCGTAACAGATAGACTAGAGTTAATGAAGGCTTCTCGACCGTTGCAAGAGATTCGTTGCCGAGTTACCTATTTATCCCTTCACGCCATGTACCGAGAACACTTTTTCTAATTGAGAATCTGAGCCCGTAGTCTAAGTTAATTTTATACAGTGATCTTAGCGTTATTGCCATCTATTCTGTTGCAGTAACTGGTTACTCTTGAACCTGATATAGTCAATCTCGAGTGCATATGTCTGAAGAGCTCACCACAGTCGAAGAATCAGTGATGGAATCACTCATCGACCTGATGACTAAAAGAGTCATGTCTGAGAGAGGAATATCAGTAGGGGTACAAGATTCATCAACAAGAACAGTGCAAGCCTCGTCGTTGACTGCTCGTGGAGCTGGACCATCTCAACCATCAGAAGAAAATCAAACCAAGCATAAGGATGACCTAGTGAATGCAAAGCTAATACCAACCATATTGCTTGCCTATATTCCACCTCTGACCGGTGCAGTGAATCGTGATAGCATACCCGGAGACTTTGAGTACACCTTGGTTACTGCGTACCTCTTGAAGGGAATATGCACAATTCGAGAATACCAAGACAAGATCGCAGCGTTGAAGTTCAACTACTTCAACCTCAGAGACCAAAAAGTCTATAACATGCTCGCCTCGTACAAGTACCTAACCAATATGAAGGGAAATAATTCTAAGATAATCCCCAGTTGTGGACGATGAACCTCGCGCAGTCCAACCTGCTCCATGTCATGAAGATTCCACATTTTGGTAGACACCAGGAAGTCAATTCTTGTGTCAAGCTTCTACTTTCATGCTACCATGGCGGCTACTTGTGGCTAAACCACTATATTACAGCTGATCCGACCTTGATCCATCGGATCACAGAGTTGAGTATGCAAGGACCTGATCCACGGGAGTTCTATCCCAGAAAAACCATGGACCATGCACTAGCACAGAAAATCAAGGACACCTATGGCGATGTCAAGAAGGGGACGCGAGGCTATAATGTATCCTCCATCCAGAATGGTGCAGTGCCCCTCGCCTGTCAGTTGATTACAGGAAATTTAGTAAGGAAGAACCGAACTACCCAAGACACCGACTTTGTAGTCAACCTTGCAGGGAAATGCACGGAGGGCCTATAGATGAACTGGGCGAAGTACATGGTGAAATAGTTGGAACTTAACTGAAGAGAAGCACAAGACCAAGGTTACGACTTCCATTTTAGTTGGTTTTTAATCCTTATCGCATTCGTTTCTTGGGAGATGTCGGAAGGTGTGACCTTCCCCGACATCGAGCCATTTGAACCGATGGCTGCAAAGTTCAGTACACTGTGGTACTCAAGTGATATGAATAAACAGTGGCAGTCAAATGTTGTTTTTCATACCTATTACCTTTAGTTGAAGACAGCCATAGAATCCAAGCCTCGCATGACTTTGAACACTTTACATTGGTTTCGACCCCTGATGAAGTTCAAAGTAGATCGGCATTTCATTTACATCACAGGACGAGCTGATGAACATAAGAAACAACTTCAGTCATACTACAAGTTGACGGAAGAGGACCTGGAAGAGATCACTAAGGACTGGTCGGTGGACCTCCTTATTTCAGCAGACTCTGCCAAGCCATCTGACCTTGACAGCCCAAAAACTGTGCATAATACACCAGGACCCAGCAGGACAAAGAAGACCGAAGAAGCCCAAGATTTAAGAAGTACCTCAGTGAAGACTTCTTACATATCACCAGAGCGAGGGGGTGATGACGAAGTAGAAGAGATAAATGGCACGGAAGCTGAACAAAAGAAAGGTGAAGTAACACCACCCAGAGACGAGGTTGATCCCCAGAAGAAGAGGAAGGGTTCACCCTTGAAACCTTCTTCCCAGAAGAAATCAAAAGCCTCCATTACCAAGATGCAGACTGTCCTCACCTCAGATGACTTTGATTTCATCATAACAGCCTTGAACAATTCTTTGCTGGAAATAGCAGAGAAACAAGAAGCTAAGAAAGAGGAAACATATAATAGAATTAAGACTGAACTCTGAGGAGTACAGCGAGTACTTCAGTCCAATCGTGCAATCTCCACAGTGCCCCTACCATCGAGAGAACTAGAGTTGGGAGACGAACCATCCCAACTCCACCGACTAGATGATACAGTCGAAGCTCACCTTCGATGAGCACAAGAAGAAACCGAACAAGCCACCCAGGCCTTGAAGCAAGTGCAATGCATACTCATAGAACAACCCATCACTGTAGAACAGGAAAAGTTGACTCTCCAAGTGAAGTTTGATGAAGAGAAATCACAGATGCGGCAAGAAAAGGAACAGTTTATCGCAGAGCAACTTGAAGTGAAGGAAGCGGTCAACAAATCACTTCGCTCTGTGACAGTCTTAGAAATCAAGGCAGAATACCAAATTACACAGCAGGTAGACCAGCTCGTAGAAGCCATCCAGCAGCTACAGCAACACATAGCAGACTTAGAGCTCCGCGCAGTGCCCAAGACTCCACAAGAAGTAAGAGACCAAAGAGAAGCAACTGCCCGAATCACAGTTCAGAGACTAAATACCCTTGCCATGGAATGCAAACAGGTGAGTAATCGCAGTGCCTAGATGTACGAGAAACTCACCAAGAACCCAGAATTACAGGCACTAGAATAGTAGCTCTAGGAAGCAAAGCAAAACGCAGAGACACTACAGGCGCAGTTGAAGGCCCTGTCAGCTATAGAAAGAATGAAGCGATCTCAAGAACAATGCACTGCCCAATAGCAGATCCATAACATCTAGAGCAGAGTTATGGAAGTAACTTAGAGGCTCCAACCTGTACAAGATCAGGCTTACCAATTGTTTATGGAAGTAGAAGGCAGAGGAATAGAACTGGAACAGGTTGTCACCACAGCAGAACAACACCTAGAGGGACCTATCAACGACGCAGTCATCCAAGAGTTCATTGAACAGGAGGTTGTGGCACAACAACAAGTCAAAGCAGCTCGAGGTGTTCAAATAAGAACTAGTCATACCAGAGTGACTCGGTACGAGTCACAGGTGAGTGTTGGGGGCTTGTTGGCCTGTGACCAAGTTTTATGGATACTTGGTCATGATTGACCGTTTTTGGGACTTTGACAGGATTTCGAAGGAGGAGTGCAAGTCGAAGCGGAGATCGCGGGATCTCGACCCCTTTTTAGGGATCTTTTGGGGTTTTGGGGGATAATATAATGGGTATGGGATGTAGGCCCATGGGTTTACCCATGTATAAGCCCATTTGTAATATATAAATAGAAGGATAGGTGATGTAAGTAGGAGGAAAATCTATGTGATTGTAAGGTGATATAACTTAGTGCTAAGAGATGATCTATGTACCTTGACCGGATTTGTGCACACTGTGTGGGAAATTGCAAAGCTAAGTGAAAGTATTGTAAGTGTTAAGTGCACGGACTGTGTGTTAGATCTACTCGGGGTAGGAGGATCTAGTGAAGTGCGCGTAGATCTCCTGTCCTATGCAGAGTAGGATCTTGATGCTTTGTGCCTATAACTGATTATCAGAAGATAATAGAAGAGAAGAAGGGTTGGTGGACGTAACACCAGGGTGGGGGTGAACCACGTACATGTTGTGTTGTTATGCTTTGTGCTATGATTGATGTGCCTATGTGTGATTTCCTTAGTGCTTTGATGTAGATGAATGTTAGATCTGACTTATGTGAATATGCTTAGTGCTTGAATCTATTAGATCTGATCTGTTCTTTATGCTAAGTGCTTTTATATGGCAGATCTGGTTCAATACTGCATTGTTATGTAATTAGGGTTTCTTCTGCGCTGCAAATAAAGGTTAAATATTGATGAACTATAACTGCTAAGTGCTTGTTTAGTGGTGTAATCACAGATCCGTGTCCCAGCTAAGGTTGAAGACAGTTGAGTCTTGAAACCACCCCTGTCTCTACCTCGGGTGAGACTTCATCTTCTTCGCAGGTGTTGCCGAATGGGTCGGTAGTTAGGGCTTTGTTGGTGCACTCTTGAGCGTTGAACCCTGGGTCTTCCCCTATGCCAAAAATTCTGCATCCCTTTTTCCTTTAAGTCTAAACACAGTGTTCATCCCCCAATATCTTCCCTTATTGATTGAGAACTTCATTGTCTCTCTTCTATGAGCTTTCCTTTGGTGGAGAATTGAAGTGGTGGAGGCCTAGCTGGAAGGAACTTAGTTTCTCAGTTCTGAACCATGCCGACACAGAAGTCTATAAGATTTTTACTTCTGTTGATCATATATTAATAGAAAAACTCTTTTCCTGTCGAATTGATATCTTGTAAATATTTGAAGTATTATTCCATGGGCGTATTTGTTATGCATATTAATGGATTATGTTATTGAATGTGCTAACATAATATATTATCACCATATCTTGCTTTGCTTGTTTGTTGAGGACTAGTTGTAGGTATATTGCTTTGGTTCAAGTGCTCAACGATGGACTTCATCGAACGTCTGGATGAGGTAGGACTTTTATCTTGTCTTGCTATCATATTTGTTTATATAGCATGCTTGAGAATAGAGTTGATTCCTGCAGTCATTTCTGTCTGTTGTGGTTTTCCCCTAGACATAGAGAGATTTTCCTCGTAACATGAAGAAGGAAGAAATAAAATTTATTGAAAATATCACTACTTCAAAGAGAAAAGGAAGACAAGATTCAAGATGGTCACCAAAAAATAATTGAAGTTGAGATCCAACTTTGATAAAAATACGGAGCAAGAATGATAAACCAAGAAAATCAAGAAGACGGAAACATGGTGGAAAGGGCACAAATACAATTAATTTATATGTACATCAATGTTACATTTACAATACATATTAATATAATGACCTCACAACCATATCATAACTTATTGATTGTTAAGATCGATTTAGGACTTACGATTATTTCTAATAAACCCATATTTAATCTTAAGTTCGTACAAATATATCAGCTCAACAACAAGGACTAGTGCAAAAGATCATAAGTCTTCAACCTATAACTCATGGTATGAAATCTCATGAGTGTCGATGAAGATCTGCCTAAAAAACCGCCAAAAGAGGATGTTGAAACCAAGTCTAGAAAACTCACTATGTAACAAATGAGCTAGACAACCTGTAGGTGTTCATTGAAGTGAACCCAAAACCAATGAGAGCAAACATTGATGAGAAGTGAATTGGATATATGTCCAACACATCCCAAATCCTAATAATGCCTGACAATCCTGAATGTGCCAAGCAAAAATGCGGAAGAAACAATTGACCTTTGCTAGATTCAAAGATCGTCCCTTTAAAGTCCAAAGACTATCAAGTGAACAAATAATTTCACAAACTTCTCTTAGAAATCGACACACTAAACAATTTTCAAGAATCCAGCTAATATAAAAAAGTGTTGAAAGGAATCTAAACTCTGTATTCATAAAATCTTGTGTCCATAAAAAACTTGCAGTTAAAAAACTAGGTGAATCACCGGTACTATCGCAAATCTGAACTGTCGATCAAAATGTCGAACTGTTAACAAGGTGTTGAGCCATCGAAACACCATCAAAATCACAAGGTGACTGAAATACATCAAATTCCAAAATGTGGTAAGTCATCCATCCATCCAATATCCATCATAAATTCCAGGTATTGAACTGTCTCGGCGAAAATCCTCTGAAGGTCAAACTAACCAATACAAATCCAAAACATCAAATCCATCATCAAGTATAAAATATAATCATCCTGAATATATGTATCTGCAATCCCGAATCCATCGTCCATCTATAAAATCAATCCCATAAATGATCGATGTCAAAACCATCGATTATGTATCTTGTATCCTGAATCCATTATCATCCTAAAAACAAATTGTCCTAAATGAACTGCAAACCATCAAGGTAGACTTCGAAACTTGAAGTCTGACATATCATCACCAAGTTCCCCCTTGTCAACTGAAAGGTGAGAAGTATGTACCATTATATATACCCCCCTTGAAAGTGAAAAGGGGTAATCATACTTCTTTTTAGCGGATTCGAAAGACTCGATCTTAACCTCAAAAGACAAAATCGAGCGGGCCCCAATCTTTCCCTCAAATCATCAAATACAAAACACTTAGAACCATTTGTTGAGGAAAAGGTATGAAGAATCTCACTCCAACATTTTTGAATCTTACTTCTCTAGGGTAAGATAGTTGGGATTATCACCTAGGGTTTATAGCCTTAGACAAAATTATCAATTGATTCTCAAGTAATAAGTACAAGGAACCAATGTTGTCCTTTTTTACAATCAAACTATGCAAAAGAAGAAAATAAAAATATATATGTAATGTGTTTTGAGGATTAAAGAACAAATGAAATACAAATCTGAAAGTAATATCATAGAATGCACATGTGAGATCAAAATCAGCAAGGAAATTTTATTGATTTCATTCCAAGTTACAATCATAACCTTCTTTTCAAACCCCTGCGAGGGTAAGGACCAAGATCAGATTTAGAGATCTTCGATGGGAACCATACAAAAATATTCTAACAACAAGAGAAGACTGAGACTAGAAATCTGGATCCATTTAGCCATGAAAGTATCATTTACTAACTCTTCAAAATACTCTCTATTAGTAATGAAAACTAATTCATAAACAAATCATAATACACAGACTGTCAAGATCAAATGATCAATGTTTCTAGAATAAGTTGTTGAATTATGTATCTCAATCCTTGAATCCTACTATCTTCAACAAGACCCTTTATCAGAAATTTATTTCCTTGTTCTCTCTCTCATTGTCCCTTCTTCTGATCATCTTTTTATCTTTTTCAAAAGAATTTGTGGTAGTTTTAAACTACCTTTAGTTAATCCATAAATGACTTAATATTAGTTAGGGACAAATATTAAATAATCATAATAATAGATAAAGGTTAATTAATAATAACTAATAGGTGGGACCCCTAATTCCTTTAAATACTTTTAAGTTTTTATTTCCTCCTTGTCACTCCATAATTTACTTAAATAGCAAACCATGCCACCTCATAAATATACACATAAGAAATCACTTTGAACAGCCCCTTGTGTCTCCCAAAATTATCAATATATATATCAAATAAATAAAATGTATTTCCCACTGCAAAGAACAAATATTAAGTCGCTATCCAAAAATGAAGACATAGTATCATGTTGTCCAAAATGGGAACATAGTGCTATATTGCCTATAGGAGATCAAAATATAAATAAACTTTCCACCATATAAATTATCAAAAACCATATTTTTTGTGGGAAGCAGACATGTTTTTCTCACTTCTTACTACCTTTTCTGGTTTTTTTTTGTTGAGTTGGTCTTCTTAGAGTGTGGTTGATTTGATGCTTGAGGGTGAACTTCATTGAAGGCTCTAGAGTGTTCATCAGCTTGGTGAGCATGGGAAGTGACTAACATACAGGAATCATCAGATGACTTAAAATGAGTGACTATTTTTTTGTCTTTGTTGGACTTAAGCTCGGGGATGGTTATTTTCAATCTCTTGCTTGCATGCGAAGATTGGATAGGGGATGCAATGTGGAAAAAAAATTAGGCTTGTTGGTTGACTGGAGGTGGAGGTGGCAATGGAAATTAAACTATGGGTCAGCCATCATGATGGACTACAGGAGGATGAAAAATATACTGCCAGCCATCCTTGATAGGAACTTTTGGTTGGAGGGACACATGACCTGGAACATGAACATTAGAAAAACTTAGGCGAGGTTGACAAGGAAGCATTTATGGTCGAGGATGTGGTTGGAACACTCCTTGTCTCACTAAGTTAAAGAAACCATCATGAAATAGTGTATTCAATTCTTGAGGATCATCATCAAAATGTATGGAGAATCTAGGTCTCTTGTTACCTCTCTGCCAAAAATTGTTTATGCCTCTGCCTCTATCTCTATCATGGCTTCCTCTACTGAAGAAACTCATTATCTAAAAACAAACTTAGATCAGTTTATGAAACAAGAAAGACTAATCAACCATCAAATTACATTTCCTAAAGATAAATTTAAAACATTGGCTCTTATCAGTTCACATACAAGCATGCATGCAATCAATCCATTACTTTGCATGTATCAATCATAATTTATTTGTTGACTTTAGTCCACAACTATCATTGTTTAGAATAGGGAAACTCAATGACATATGGGATATGATTGGATTTGTAATGAATGAAAAGTGGTATTCATGAGAGGGAAGCAATGGTTATTGTTCTAAAATAAAACCAATTCATAAGCACAAGCTTGACCTTAATAATATCATCATCTTCATTTTACTAAATATTTCATCCAATAGTGTTCACTCTTCTTATATGAAATCTTCCCTTTATCAAACTTTCCAAATGTTAAGGAACCTTCGCACAATCACATCCCTTTTTAAAGATAGAGTAAGGGGATAAAAGAATGATTTTTGGGAAAATAAGGGGCCTTATAATTTGCGTAAAGTGAAATCATGGACGGGAAATGAAAATGATGAATGCTCTTTCTACAGACAATTTTTTTTTTCTAATCAATTATCAACCAATGAGAACATTTCAAGACCTCAAATGAAACTTTGTAGTTATTTTCCTTTTGATTCTTAGAGTTTAATCAAAATAAATTAACAAATGTTACAGAGAATTCTACCCAAAAAAAATCTTGTAAGAAAAGCCATATATAAACCTTTTAAATATATCAATTCAAAATCTATTTTTTCAGATATACTTTACCCATAGAATCCATAATCACAATAGAGTGAATTCGATCCAATGTCAATCAAACAAAGCACATGGAGGGTTTGATCAATTTCCCCTATATCAAATTTGTTTGAACCAATTTTCATCTATGTATTGCTATATATACCATGCCATTCAAATATTTTTAATTTTCCAGATTGTAATCAATATTCCAGAATCATAATCCAATCAATATGAGCCCAAGAATATCATGTCAGGGACTACACACATGCTTGTAATATCATCACCCAATTTTCATACCAATTTCCAACTCATTTATGTGCAAAGAATGAAATTATTTGCAGAACTGAATATCAATAAGCAGGCCCAAATGAAGCTGGCAAGAAGGTTTCAAATCCATGATTTTGAGCATAAAGAAAAAAATTCCCAAATTGTTCCTAAACTAGTAAACAAGAGCAATTCGAGATACAAGGGTGGATGTAATCCCTATGTTTTGTGTTCTTTTGAAAATACCATTCAACCCATTCCAAGATAACAAGTAGATGAAAACCCATATGAGCGAGAAGTGACTCAAATCAAAACAAGCTTGAAATGTATCCATATGTCCAACACAAGTATCATCGATAGATTTTTTAAGTGACAGTCAAGCCAGGTCGTCTTTATAACAGAATGTGCCCTAACCCTTGTTTGAAATTTATTTTGGACTAAACAATAGAAGCCATTGAAATGTAAGCCATGTAGTTTTCTTTTATTTTCTTTAAGACCATAACCAATATAAAAAACCACATAGGGCGATACTAGGTTACAAGCCATGAAATAATGCACTTCATAGACGAGACTCCATTTAAAATTTATTTGTAATTTTTCTTTAAAAAAAAAAATCATTTGTGTTTATATGTTTGCCATGCAAAACCCAGGTCATAGATAACACTGATGTCGAAAAACCAAAAGATAATTTGATTTTGCATCCATTCAAAATCGTTCACCAACTTATAAATGTCCAAACACAACACAGAGTCATGCTTAAAACATACATACAACATGCAAACAAAATAGAGCCAACATCGAAAATTATCAAAGCAGAGTAAAACATTTCATGTTAGAAGAGTCCAAAGTGCTCATACCTATCAAAGTTGTTTAAATAACCACAAGAGTGACATCCAAGGATCCTTATCCAACCACCAACACAAGATTAAAACTCAAAACCCTCGACTAACAGTAGCAGAGTATTTCCAAGCAAGTGAGAATGTGAAAAGGTGGCATACCTCAGGAGGGAAAACCAACCCGAGTGCAATAACTCTCATTTACATATCGTCACCTCCACCAACGGATGGTTAGAACCCAAAAACTTACCAACTCTTCCACGATAACCATCAAGAAATCAAATTTTACATGATGGAACACATTCAACGCCAGCTCAGACTCGAAATTCAAACGTTGTACTATAGTATCCATGCATTCAAAGATGTCAAGCTTGCAATAATAACATATCTCAACGACCAATATCTATACCATATTCACAAGGTATGACAATATATAACCTCTTATTTACCAACAATACCAATCTTATAATCAAACATTATGTCATATGATAATTCTATCATATGTGAACTTTGTCATAAATTAAGTTTATCCATACAACAACCTTGTATGATATTGAACCTTTATATGATGACCAATGTTTCTATATGACAAATTTGCATTAAAAAAACTTAACCATCCTTTTTTACGTGTCATAAACCTATAACAACAAGTTCAGAGTACTGTAATTGCGATTAATATAACACTTATGTGATGTATTTTCGTCCTCTTTTCTTTTGATAAGTGGCGATTTTAAGTATAGGGGAAATTGCAAACTTTCGTCAAGAATTTATTCATGCATAGAATACAAAAAGGAAATCATAATTCCAATCAATTGCTTTGTGAGCTACAAATATTAAAGGAGCAAAATCAACTTAATATGTTTCTCTTTAAGGGGTAACACCCATTAGTTATATAGTATAATAGATAAACTATATATGGTATGTGAATTGCAATCCTTTGCAGGCATAATTCAATTGTTCTTTTTTGTGTTAACAACTGACGACTCCATGGGGAAATCTACTTAACTTTTGTTTTGATGAAATCAGCAAGGGTGGATAGTGAAAAGTGGTAGAAATGGACCAATTTTCTTAAGTACAAAAAGTTACACAACAAGGGGGAATAAAAATGGAATTTAAATGATACATGTAATGGGACTTCAAGGAGCAACTCATGGAAAGTGAGATATATGATGGGGTTTGATCATTGATCCGAATGGATCTCCACACGTGAAAGAACTTAGCGCCATGTTGATTTCAAGGTGGCAACAAAAGTGTTTAAGTGGATTAAGATGATGCTTTCCTGAGTTTTATTTCTCACGCATTTAACTATGCATTTGTGGGAAAAATACTTCATGCATTTTTCATATTAGTTTGATTAATGT
>SNQJ01S0010312.1:112987-145012 GCA_010110895.2 Picea sitchensis
GAGTCACCCAGCCATTGGAGGTTGTACCAAGACAACCATTTGTAGGCTTGGGTTATGGACATGAAGAGAAAGGAGAATGCTCGAAAGTTGTTGAAGCGAAAGCCATCTCTTCACCACCGGATTCCAAGAAGGGAATCAAGACAATTAGTCCTCATCAGTTCAAGGACAAGTCAGGAAGGTATAATAGTCATTCAAGTTCTTCTTTTGCATATAAGAGAAATGATTGCTTCCATAGATCTTCTAACCGTGATGTAGTTAAGCATCAAACAAAGAAAATGTGGGTTAAGAAGACGGATGTGTCCATGAGAAGTGAGACCAAGCAGAAGAAGAACCTTTCATATCCTCCTGCAAGGAATGTACAGCTGAATGGAAAATGAAGGAATTTCTACAATTTCTGCAAAATTAGTGGCCATTGGGAGAAGAAGTGTTGGAAATTGCACCTTGAAATTTGCCACAAGTCAAGCAAGCAGAATGTAAAAGAGCCTGTGAAGAAGGAGGCTCCATCCACCATTGGAAAAGCACGATTACGAGATGAAAGTGCTTGGTGTTGGTTCGGTAAGCAGTTCATAATGTTTCTGCAAGTTTTATTTCTGCTATGTTGCAAAATTTCAAGTTTTATGGGGGCAGGTATCTCCCTTTTGATGGAAAACACTCAAAAATTTTCCGACTTGGAATCGAGAAGTAATGGCATCATTGCAAAGGGTTGGATGAGAGAAATCCAATGGCGTGAAAATCGCGCCAAATGGCCTCCGGATGAGAAAGTTGCCTCTTATCTTGGATATGGTCGATGACCGCAGCCTTCCTTATCTTCCTCCCAATTGCCCCTGGTCACCATTTCTCTGCTTGCCTTGCCCTCGGTGGGAAGGATTATACTGAGAACATTAGAATGTCGATCTACTAACAACGCAAGCTTTATGAGATCATCTCCTCAGCTATATTCATAGGTTTGGCTGTGACGGGATAAGCATTCAAAAATTGGGATTGGAACCATCTTTGTATTTGCATTGTTCTCCATGGATTCTATCCCGTCGTTCTGGGCGCTAATCTTCCAAAATTGAGCAGAACTCCTTTTGCAGATAGAGCTTGTGATTTCCAGTAGCTTTCAGGGAAAACTGAAAATGAATTTGATGGCAACGGTACGAACCCGGGAGAACGTGACTTCGACAAATGGCTGGAAATGATACAACAAGAAGCCATCTCCATCAACTTTACCAATTCTTCCAACAGAACATCATCTGAATATGGAAATGTAGATGGTCTAGCCAAAGTGATAACCGTTGCTTAGACGGGAGTTGCAGATTTTCGACGTATACAAGATGTTGTAAACTCAGTTCCCGACGGCAATCCACAAAGAGTTATCATCTACATACAGAGTGGGGTTTACAAGGAAGGAGCATGGGGAGCGGATCTACTCTATCATAGTCAAAAGTGCTTCAGAATTCAAAGTCTCAAAGTTTATTACTACAAATTTATTCCACGTCTCCACATAGATCAAGGATGAGATCTCTATTTATCCGGGAACTGTTAGACAACAGATTTCGAGAAGAAGAAAATCTGTAGAAAGGATAACGTCTATGCATGAAGGCTATAGGGTCAAAAATTTGGCAATTTTGTTGCCCCCGTCATAGAGGTCACGATTTTGAAATTCATGGCACTCAAACTGAAGCCAAATATTGTGGACATCCACTACCATGATAAGATTTTAATTCAACATTTGGAGGCCAGATTAATGTTTCTGCACAATATCCGAGCATTGACCTCGTCGGCCTTCTCCTTTAGCTCCCGCAAAACCGAATTCTCGACATCCTTTTCGGCCTCAACATTATCGTCTACTGCCTCAAGGCGCTGGAAATAATAGTCGTACATGTACTCGAGGTGGAAACCCTTTTCTTCATCGTAAAGCATGATATGACCATGCATTACAAAACGCGGTAGCCGGATTCCACTTTCTCCATGCTGGCAACTCAAATGTGATTTCCCCCGACTTCTATGGACTAGCGAGAATTGGGCTTCAAATTCGTCCCCCTTGTCGCTTAAAGTCATGCGAACGATCATTTCTTTTCTGCGATGTTGTGAGATGTGTTATTTCATCATTAATACTATCGCCAGATTTGTGAAGTTGCGAAGGAATTGCAATTTGTCCGCATTACAGCTCGAAGAGATTTTTGAGACAGTTGGCGCTATGGTCAATGAGAAGGATGAGGAAAACGAGATTTTGTGGGTACCATACGTAGATATTCTGGTTCTGATAGTGACGATGGAAATGGTAGTATAACCCTTCAGATTTTTCATCTCGGTATATCAATGGATCGAATTTGATTCTGTCTGAGATTGGGGTTTCCTCTCTGTGGAACCATCCACAATATCCAATCCTGCACATCACTTTCTGATCTCTCTAATTGGCAGTCTAAAACTTCTTGGAAAAAGGATGATACTATTGTAGCATGTGGGGATGTCACAGGCACTGCAAGATAGGAAAAGATGTTTCTCATTTCCTGGGACTGCCAGTAAAGTGCCACAAGGTGGTGAATTGATTGATGGGAAGTCTCCATAGAGTCGAGACTTATTACTCGGATTTCTTTAAGCACTGAGACTTGGTTTTTTCAGGTCACACAAGCCATTACATAGCAAAAGAATCAAGAGCCAAGACTTTGGACTATTTCTCCATCATTTCCCGCACTTTGGAGGACTGTATAGTTCGTTGTTTGGAGTTCGAATGAAGGAAACGTCCATATGCCAAGCATCAGTTGCATCAAGGACACAAGTCACACTAAAATATTTGGTAAACTAATTGATCAGCAAACGTGGCCTCTGCCTTCTTTGTATAGCTCAGATATGAAGTTATTGTTTCTGGAAAAATTGCTGATAAAATATCTTGGAAATCGAGCACAGAAAAACCATGAAAGCCAAGCATAGAGAGGGTATGGTTTTCCCATCTTATGCACATTATTGGCACATTGAATTATCATGTAATTTCCATTTGGCATTTCAAAATTGGCATGTAAATTTTTGCAAATGCCATGTAAAGGCCATAATTACTTGATTATGAAGCATTGAAAAAGGCTTGTTTAGCCACTCTTACGTAAGGAAGAGTGAGAGGCATATTTTTGCACATTAAGCCTTGTTGGCTTCTTTGTAAAAGTTGATTGAGGCGTTTTTGCCTAAGCCTATTTATGGCATTTTCATGTAAACTTGACCAATGAGTGTGGTTATAAACTCTTGGCAAGTGTTTCAAAACAAAATGTAAACAGGGATGATCCAGGTTATCATCAATTACAGGTTGCAACTTTAAGCAGATGTGGGCGTTTGCATTCTGATTCCGAATAACATAGGTGAAGGAGTCTTGAGGGGATGTGCCTTTTTCAGGCATTTGCATTGCAACAGTTGCAGGTGTTGGTGTTGCGTTCCGATTCCGAAGAACATGGGTGAAGGAGTCCTAAGGGAACGTGCCTTTCAGAGACATTTGCATGCACTTGATGATGGATTGAAGCTGATACTTTCGGAGACCAAAAGTTTCTTTTGTGGGGAGGTGTGATCCGAATGGATCTCCGCACGTGAAAGAACTACTTAATTTGCGCCAGTGATCCAATGGATCTCCATTACGAAAGAACTAGCAACCATGTTGGATTTCAAGTAATGCACAAGGTGGCGACAAAAGTGTTTAATTGGATTAAGATGATGCTTTCCTGAGTTTTATTTCTCACGCATTTAATTATGCATTTGTGGGAAAAATACTTCGTGCATTTTTCATATTAGTTTGATTAATGTTTTTATGAAGTGCTCATGCATTTAATTATGCATTTTATGAGATTTAATAACTCATGCATTATTATTATTCACTTGTAATTAAAATGATTAATATTTGTGAGAGAAATTTTGTCTCACATATTATTCATTTATTAATTATGGAAATTGGTTTTCATGTGAGAAGCCGCCTCACACCAATTTGCCATTTTTTCTCAATTGTAGGTTGAGAGTATCAAGGGCATGGTTGGAAAGTCTTTGGGTGGTTTTGAGACTTTTCCATTTTTTAGCCTAACATGGTTGAAGATCCTACTTTTAAGGATCTTGTTTTTCCTTCTTTGTAATCAGATCCTACAATTGTGGATCTTGTAATTAATTCTCTTAGCTGGAGAGTGAGTAAGGAAAAACTATATATATTCCTTATGTGAGCCATGTAAAAGAGAGAAGGAAAAGACAGGAGAGAGTGCTTAGCTATTGAAAGCCATAGTGTTGAGCCAATGAAGAGCCATAGTCCTTGAATGTAAGAGAGTTTTGAGAGCTCACTTTGAAGAAGGAATATAGAAGATCTGCATTCCAGTTGGAGCAGGTCCAAAGACGTAGCCCCAGAGGTGGAGGGGTGAACTCCATTATCAACATTGGTTGTCTCTCTCTTATTTGCCTTCATGTGTTTTTTTTATGCTCCTTGATGTTCATTTGTATTATGTTTATGCTTGTAATGCATTATGATAAATGAACTAATATTATCAATAAAACCTGTATAAGCCATAGTCAATTTAAAGATCCTCACATTGTAAACATTTGGGAGAGTAGTACTCGACCCGTTTACGGATCAATAATGTTTGTATAACAAGCATAGAGATAGTAGAATTTACTTGGATAGATAGCTTTTATTGAAGATTTGGATTTGCTGCAAAATATTACAAAACATCTAATATGATCTTATTCAAAAACAATATGGAGGGTAGAAAGGGAAAGGATAAAAGGGAGAGAGTCATGACCGTCGAGTTTCTAGTAAATCACATAATTGAAGGTACATGATATTATTTCACCAAGCATTTAAAAGAATAGAGAATCATAATATCTTTGTTGTGTATTTAGTTTCAAAATTGACCGACAATATTTGCAAACAATGATCTATCTAGTGACTTGGTTGATCTAGTTGACTATGTCTCAACAAAATGGTTTCAAACCAGAAAAAGCAAACCAAGATGATAAATAAAACAACAAATTGTACTCAAATGAAAATAAAACAAGTATGTATAAAAAAGAAAAGTATTTACAAAGCACTGAATCTCAATCAATTTGGTTCGACATAGTGCTTAAGATATGAACCATTTGTACTGTAAGAAAATAATCGCTCATCCATATCCTTTAATAAATATTAATTGGTACCAAGGACAAAGGATATTTTGAATGGACCTAGCCATAATTTCTGAAACTTAGAATGTCTTCCTCTCTCAGCATAAGCTGAATCCCAAAGCAACACTGTCTCATCAATCTTAAAATCAACAGATTTAGTCTTTTTATTGAAATATTTCTTAATTGTATGTTGTCTTCTCTTTAAATTATCTAGAGAATGACTTCTTTGTTCTTCTAAAGTGAGTAAGGAATTCATTCTCTGAGATACATATGTTGAATTCAGTTATTCAACTTGTAATTCCAAACATAAAGAGGTAATTTCTAGTTCAATTGGCATAATAGCTTATTGACCGTACAACAGCTGAAATGGGGTATGGCATGTGCTAGACTTTGTAGAGGTACAATCTTCCCGAAATGCACAAGTGAGAAGTTTGTGCCACTGATGGGGCTTATCCTCTATAATATTTTTCAAGATCTTGACCAGATTCTTGTTAGTTGACTCAGCTTGCCCATTTCCTTAAGGGTAATAGGCAGAGGAAGTGAAGTGTTTGACACCAAACTTACTAAGAAACTGAATAAGCTTTGCAAAGATGAAATTTGGTCCATTATTTGAAATGATTTCGAGGGGAAGACCAAACCGAGAAAATATAGTAGATTCGAAGAAAGAGATATCTTGTTCATCTTGAGCATGTCTAATAGGTACAACTTCAACCCACTTTGTGAAGTAATCTATAGTTGTTAATATATAAATATGGCCTGCAGAAGATGATGGGTTAATAGGACCAATGAAATCTAAACCTCATTTAGAAAAGGAAAAATCAAGAAGGACAGGATGTAAGGGCATGGCAGAGAAATGTTCTCTACCAATGAACTTTTGGCATGTATCACAGGCCCTTGTAAATTCATAGGAATCTCTAAAAATGGATGGTCAGTAATAACCAATCATGAGGATTTTAAAGGGAGTGGATTTGGCAGAAAAATGACCACCAATATGAACCATAGATGTCATTTATCTGTGGATCTCATTTAATATTTTTTAGGTTGTGTTATCATCTATGCATCGTATCAACAACCCATCAACAGACCTTATAAACAAAGAGTCTCTTAAAATGAGGTACTTAGAATCTTCAAGATGAAGCCTCCTTCATTGATGGGGGTTCAAGTGATCTGAACACCTTTGAAATTCCAAGTAATGAATGATATCTCCATACCAGGGATGTTCCAAAGTATTAAGATTTTGGTTTTCAATATAGAACAATGTTGATAGTGGATTATCTTCGTCTTCAAAAAATTCACTTGGTTTGGGATGCTAAGCTAAGTGAAGGGATAAGTCACGTCCCTTGATCGTTTTGGATATCATGATCGTTAAATCATGCTCTTGGATTTTTGAAAGCCAATGTGCAATATTACCTGAAAGATGTGCTTGTGAAAGTAAAAACTTGACAGCATGCAAAGGGACTTTTACCTGCGTGTTCTTATCTAGAATAAAATGGTGAAATTTTTCTATAGCTTTAACAAGAGTGAAAGCATTTTTTTTATGTAAGAATATTTGATTTCATCATTCGATAAGCTTTGGCTCATGTAAGCTACAGGTTTTTCATTATTTTGATCATCATTTTGCATAAGAATTGTAGAAATTGCTTCTTTTGTAGTGTCAGTATATATAATGAAGTCTTTTTCAAAGTCTAGTTTCTCCAAAACTGGTGCAGAACTGATTTCTTTCTTGATATTTATGAAATCCTTTTAGACATTATCTGTCCAAGAGAAAGGATGATCATGTTTTAGCATACTATGGATTAGTTTAACTATGACAATGAATCAGGAACAAACCTCCGGACAAAATTTATAATGCCAATAAAAGATTGAATTTCTTTCTTAGATGTAGGGATAGGGAGATTTAGGATTGCGGAAACCCTCTCAAGATATATGCTTATTCCTACATTTGAAACAATATGACCGAGAAGTTTACCTTGGGTGACACCGAAAATAAACTTCGAAGGATTCAAATAAATGCCAAACTTTCTACATTGCAAGAAGACTTTTCGAAGATGATCAAAATGATATGATCAGGTTTTGGAATAAACTGTTAAATCATCAAGATAAACTTGAATTATATTACCGATAAGATTATCGAAATCTAATTGCATAGCTCTCTGAAAAGTGGCACCTGCATTACACAAGCCAAATGGCATTCGTTCATAGGCAAAGGTGCCCCAGCGAATTGTAAATGAGGTTTTATATTTATCAATCCTCTTGACTTTATTTTGATTATAACCATAGAAACCATCAAGTAAGGACATAATTGTTTATCCCATAACTTGTTGTAAGATCATTTCCATGTTAGGAAGTGGAAAGTTGTCTCTTACACTTGCTCTATTTAAAGAATGAAAATCAACACAAAGCCTAATTTGAGTTTTTTTTTTCCATACGGTAAGAAGATTTGATACCCATTCAAAATACTTAAATGGCAAGATTATATGAGAATTTAGGATTTTTTCCACTTCTTTTCTAATTGTATCTTCAAATGTCGGATTCATAGGTCTCTATTTTTTCCTAACTAGCTTTGCCCCTTCTTTAATCAGAATGGCATGCTGTATAATATTAGGATCAAAACCACGAATATCCTTATAAGACCATGCAAAAACATCACTAAATTCTTGGAACAAGTACATGAACTTCTTCTTTTCTTCATCAGAACATCGAGCACCTATTTTGATCATCTTTGGGGATTCAAGTGTTCCAATGTTCATGGGGATGGTATCCCCAACTTTTCTTTTAGACTCATCTTCCTTATTATTTTCTTTATTTCTTGCATCACTCATCGAGAATGAACTCTCAAGAGGAGTTGATCCTTTAGGAAGTTTTTGTTTTCAAGGGAAAAGATCTATTTAGGCTTGTAAGGTTCATTCTGTAAAAAAGCACAGATTCCTTCATCATCTGGAAACAATTGCCAAGATTCTACGTTATCAGGGAGATGAGGTTGGTAAAGAGACATAAATGTACAATCTGGTCTCTAAGGTTATAGTTTCCTTGTAGGTGAGGCTACAAAAATAGTTAACATGTCAGCCATAGAATTAAGTTCTCTTTTAATATGAGTTATGTTGAAAGACAATAGATTTGAGATTAATGCTCAAACAGCTTGGGTGTATATTTTAAGTAACTTGTTGTTGGGATTATACATTTTCCTGACTAAATTCACAACAAGTTCTGAATCACCAAAAATAGTAAGATGACCACAGCCAAGATTATAATCATTTTCAATGCCTAGCAGTAAGGCTTCAAACTCAGCAACATTATTTGTACAGGAAAATTCTAATCTATAGGAAAAATTATGAATTTTGCCTACAGGAGAGTATAATATAATACATGCCTTGTTACCTTCGTTTGAACATGCAACATCAAAGTGCATGTGCCACATACCATCATCATAATCAGTTGGTTCAAGAAATGTTCATCTTCATCAGCAAAGATCAAATATACACCCATGTCTTCCTCAACGTAATTTACATTAGGTTGAGGAACGATTTCAATGTAAGGTGAAATCATTCCTTCCTTTAGGAAAATAATATTATTTTCGTTCTTAGGGAAGGATAAATGTGAACCATCTAGCGATAGGTAACCATCGGTTAAGGCCTACTAATCTCTGCCCAAAATGATTGAATAGTTATGAATAGGCATATCAATGACTTGTATATTAAGGGTGGTTCTTATTTCAGGGTGAGCACAGAGGACTAGAGTTACATCTTTGATCTCACCTATGGTAGATTGCTATTGATTATTATAGGAAAGCATACTCCTCATGTTTTCATTGGTACAAGAGAGGCCTAGCTCTTCCATAATAATTTTGGACATAACGCTCGGACCAAATCCACCATCTAGCAGGAAACAGTGAGATATTTTATCCATAATTTTTATAGAAATATAGAAAGGGGGGTTTTTTACAGGGTTTCTAAAATTATTTACACCTATTATATTTACATTTGACTCATCTCCATCAGAATTTTCAGTGAAATTAGCTACTGTGGAAGTTTTACCTTCCATGAAATTTTTCAGATGTTGTTGTTGTTCCGAGACGGTGACCATGTTCAAGAGAGAGGTATATGCCTTGATACTAGCTAACTGATTAAGGATATTATATTTGGATGGAGGGAAAAAAATTGGCACTCCTTAACTGTTTGAAGACCCGTCAACCTGGGAGTTTGTATTTTGGGATGATGAGTTGGGAGTAAAAGTGGTTCGGGAAGAATCATCTTTATTCTTATTAGCGTAAGTTTTATTTCTAGTGTTTATCACCGTGAAATCATCCTGTGGAGCCCAATAGAAGAAAACAAAAGTTGCATCTAGTTTTTTACCAAAGATTCAGTCTCTAGTGTTTGTTTTTACCTCACAAGTCATTTCATCATGATTTTCTTCACAAAAATTGCACCAAGCACGAGACATTATAGCCTTTGGTTGGAAAGTACTATCATTTGGGTTCTTGAAGGTTGCATGGGAAGAAGACTCAGCAGGAATGGAAATTCATTTTATCTCATAAGCAATCATTTGGTTATTCATGTCTTGCATAAGCCGCAAGACTACAGACATATCGGTTTGTTTTACATAATATCCTTTGGGGAGACCAGTTCTTTCTAGTTACTCTTCATACTCAAGACAAGTCTGAAGTGTAGATCTGAGGTTGTCTATATCCTTTTCTTCTAATCTTAAACAATAGGAAGAGGGTAAATTATTGTAATAGTGCATGAATGCAGCTTGGTTCTAGGGGCGAATCAGTTTAGGAATTTGATTGTACAACTTGGTGAAACGAAGATTGAATGATTTGATAGTCTCACCATTGTTATAGGTAATATTATTGTATTACATTAATTAATCATCTAGGCTTTTGGGTTTCATGTACATCGATTTAAACCAGTAGACCAATTATTCCCATGTGGAAAGGATTTTAGGCAGTAAGTCAAAAAAATATGTGGAAGCCTTCCCTTTTAGAGAGTTGAAAAATAAGCACATACATGTATCATTTTCATTCACCCCTATGTTATGGAAAGCATTAGAAAAGGCTACTAAGTGTTCATTAGTAGTAATAGTGTCATTTCACGAAAATTTGGGCAAATAATCCTTAAACTTTGGAAGGGGGTGAGATGTTGGTGTAAGATTCAGAAGGGAAGATATATGTCACGGGCATAGATGATTTTAGGGGCTAAATTTCGCTCATGGGCTATTTTTCCATGGTTTTTCCAAAAACGAGATTCGCTATTTTAAAAATGATTCGCCCAAATTCTATAGGATAAAATTATTTTACCTTAAAAATAGCCAAAATTATATAAAAACTATATAAAATACTTAGAAATTTGAATATTAAAAAAAATATCGCCAAAGATTTATAGTTGACATATGAAGGATTAGTAATATTCGCCAAGGTTTCTGTATTTTAAAATAAATTTATGTCCTTAAAATCATCTCTAGCCACGGGGTGGTGGTATAATCTTCCCCAAATTGAAAAAGACCATAATTTTTAATCACTTTAGCTGGATTAGTTGTGGATTGTACTGGATGAGTATAAATGCTACCAATTACAGATGATGTTGAAGGTTGTGAAGAGGAGGAACCTCTGGTACCGCTACCGCTACCAGAAGATGTCATTTTAAAAGTGAATGGGGTTACTGTTACAGTAGAACTAGCATTATTAGATAAGGTCCGATGAAGAATAGTTTGTTGGATTTGTATGACATCCTTTCTCCTCCCTATTTCAAATATAGGATAAAATTCAGGGGATAAACCTCTTGTTATTCGAGAAGAATGAGAGATAGAGGACATGTGCAAATGACCTAATGAGGAGGTTTATTTCTGGGTATCCTTTGTCATACCTCCCATTATTCACGTACTTTGATATCTCTAGAAATGACTTCCCAATAATTATGTAACTCAGCATGACTCCTAACAATTTCTAAAATGGTATTAAATAAGGTCAAGGAAATGCTAGTTTTATCGTCAAGACCATCACCAATATTGGGATGTCTAGTAACAGGTACAGTCATTAAAACAATCAATTAAATCCAAAATAAGAACCGAAAATAAAGAAACTAATTACATAAATAAAGATACAACAATCAGAGAGATATGGAAAAAATATCTCGGGTATGGTTGCCAAATAAATGTTGAGGAAAAGGTATGAATAAATTCACTCCAACATTTTCGAATCTTACTTGGATAGGGTAATATAGTTGGGATTATCACCTGGGGTTTATAGCCTTAGAAAAAATTATCAATTGATTCTTAAGTAATAAGTAAAAGGAACCAATGTTATCCTTTTTTATAATCAAACTGTGCAAAAGAAGAAAATAAAAATATATATGTATTGTGTTTTGAGGATTAAAGAACAAATGAAACACAAATCTGAAAGTAATATCAGATAATGCACATGTGAGATCAAAATTAGCAAGGCAATTTTATTTATTTCTTTCCAAGTTACAATCATAACCTTCTTTTCAAACCCCTGCGAGGGTAAGGACCAAGATCATATTTAGAGATCTTCGATGGGCACCATACAAAAAGATTCTAACAACAAGAGAAGACTAAGAGTAGAGATATGGATCATCTAAGCCACGAAAGTATCATTTACTGACTCTGCAAAATACTCTCTATTAGTAATGAAAACTAATTCATAAACTGCCAAGATCAAATGATAACCTTTCTAGAATAAGTTGTTGAATTATGTATCTCAATCCTTAAATCTCGTTGTCTTCAATAAGACCCTTTATCATAAATTTATGTCTTTGTTCTCTCTCTCTTTGTCCCTTCTTCTAATCATGTTTTTATCTTTCTTAAAAGAAGTTGTGGTAGTTTCAAACTACCTTTAGTTAATTCATAAATGACATAATATTAGTTAGGGATAAATATTAAATAATCATAATAATAGATAAAGGGTAAATAAATAATAACTAATAGGTGGGACCCCTAATTCCTTTAAATCCTTTTAAGTTTTGAATTTCTCCTTGTCACTCCATAATTTACTTAAATAGTAAATCATGCCACCTCATAAATATACACATAATCAATCACTTTGAACAACCCCTTGTGTCTCCCAAAATTATCCATATATATATCAAATAAATAAAATGTATTTGCCACTGCAAAAAGCAAATATTAATTGGCTATCCAAAAATGAATACATAGTATGATGTTGTCTAAAAATGGGAACATAGTGCCATACTGCCTATAGGATATCAAAATATAAATAAATTGTCCACCATATAAATTATCAAAAACCATATTTACCGTGAGAAGCAGTTTGCTTCTTCTCACTGCTTGCTATTTTTTCTACTTTGTTTGTTGAGTTGGCCTTCTTAGAGTGTGGTTGATTTTATGCTTTAGGGTGAACTTCATTGAAGCCATGGGATTTTTCATCAGCTTGGTGAGCATGGAAAGTGATTGATTGAGAGGAATCATCAGATTACTTAGAATGAGTGGCCACTTTTTTGTCTTTGATGGACTTAAGCTCAGGGATGGCTATTTTCAGTCTCTTGCTTGCATGTGAAGATTGGGCAGGGGATGCAATGTGGGAAATATGTTGGGCATGTTGGTTGATTGGAGGTGGAGGTGGAAATGGAAATGAAACTATGGGCCAGTCATCATGATGGACTACAAGAGGATGAGCAATATCCTGCCATCCATCATTGATAGGAACTTTTGGCTGGAGGGACACATGACCTGGAACATGAACATTAGAAAAAATCGGGTGAGGTTGATAAGGAGACCTTTCTTTTCGAGGATGTGGTTGGAACACTCCTTGGCCCACTAAGTTAAATAAACCGACTTGAAATAGTTGATTCAATTCTTGAGGATCAACATCAAAATGTATGGATAATCTAGGTCTCATGTTACCTCTCTACCAAAAATTGATTTTTCCTCTACCTATACCTCTATCATGGCTTCTTGTACTGAAGAAAATCATTATCTAAAAAAAAATTTAGATCAGTATATGAAACAATAAATACTAATCAACCATCAAATTACTTTGCCTAAAGATAAATTTAAAGCATTGGTTCTTATCAGTTCACACACAAGCATGCATGCAATCAATCCATTACTTTGCATGTATCAATCATAATTTATTTGTTGACTTCAATCCACAACTATCATTGTTTAGAATAGTGAAACTCAATGACATGTGGGATATGATTGGATTTGTAATGAATGAAAAGTGGTATTCGTGAGAGGGAAGCAATGGTTATTGTTCTAAAACGAAACCAATTCATAAGAACAAGCTTGACCTTAATAATATCATCATCTTCATTTTAATGAATATTTCATCTAATATTGTTCATTGTTCTTATATGAAATCTTCCCTTTATCAAACTTTCCAAATGCTAAAGAACCTTTGCACAATCACATATTTTTTTTAAAATAGAGCAAGGGGATAAAAGAATGTTTTTTGGGGAAAATGAGGGGCCTTATAATTTGCGTAAAGTGAAATCATGGATGGGAAGTGAAAATGATGAATGCTCTTTCTACAAAAAACTTTTTTTTTTTTAAATCAATCATCAACCAATGAGAACAGTTCAATACCTCAAATGAAACTCTGTAATTATTTTCCTTTTGATTCTTAGAGTTTAATCAAAATAAATTAACAAATATTACAGAGAATTCCACCCAAAAAAATTCACGTAAGAAAATCCATATATAAACCTTTTAAATATATCAATTCAAACTCCATTTTTTCAAATATACTTTACCCATATAATTCATCATAACAACAAAGTGAAGTCAATCCAATGTCAATCAAACAAAGCACATGGAGGGTTTGATCAATTTCCCCTATATCAAATTTGCTTGAACCAATTTTCATCTCTTTATTGCTATATATACCATTCCATTCAAAAATTTGTAATTGTCCATATTGTAATCAATATGCCAGAATAATAATCCAATCAATATGAGCCTAAGAATATCATGCTAGACTACACACAGGCTTGTAATATCATCACCCAATTTTCATACCAATTTCCAACTCATTTATGTGCAAAGAACGAAATTATTTGTAGAACTAAATATCAATAAGCAGACCCAAATGAAGCTGGAAAGAAGGCTTTGAATCCATTATTTTGAACATAAAGAAACAATTGCCCAAACTATTCATGAATTAGTGAACAAGAGAAAGTCGATATACAAGGGTGGATGCAAGCCCTATGTTTTATGTTCTTTTGAAAATACCAGAACCATAACTCAACCCATACTAAGATAAAAAGCAGATGAAAACCCATATGAGCAAGAAGTGATTCAAATCAAAACAAGCTTGAAATTTATCCATATGTCCAACACAAGTATGGTCCATAGATTTTTTAAGTGACAGTCAAGTTAGGCCATCTTTATAATAGAATGTGCCCTAATGTCTGTTCAAAATTTATTTTGGACTAAACATAGAAGCCATCGAAATGCAAGCCCCGAAGTTTTCTTTTATTTGTTTTAAGACCATACCCAATATAAAAAACCATAGAGGGCGATACTAGGTTACAATCCATGAAATAATGCACTTCGTAGACGAGACTCTGTTTAAAATTCATTTGTAATCTTTCTTTTAAAAAATAAAACCATCTATGTGTATATGTTTTCCATGCAAAACCTAGGTCGTAGATAACATTGATGTCCAAAACCCAAAAGATAATTCCTTTGTAATATTTCTTTTAAAAAATAAAACCATATGTGTTTATATGTTTTCCATGCAAAACCTTGGTCATAGATAACACTGATGTCCAAAATCCAAAAGATAATTCGATTTTCCATCCATTTGCAGTCGTTCACTAACTTATAAATGTCCAAACACAACACAGAGTCATGCTTAAAACACTTGTACAACATGCAAATAGAATAGAGCCAACATCCAAAATTATCAGAGCAAGGTAAAACATTTTATGCTAGAAGAGTCCAAAGTGCTCATACATATCAAAGTTATTTAAATAACCGCAAGAGGGACAACTAAAGATCATTATCCAACCACCAACACAAGCTTAAAACTCAAAACCCTCGACTAACAGTAGCAGAGTATTTCCAAGCAAGTCAAAATACAAAAAGGTGGTATACCTTATGAGGGAAAACCAGCGGGAGTGCAATAAGTCTCATTCACTTCACGTCGCCTCAACCAACGGATGTCCCAAACACAAAAAATTACCAACTCTTCCATGATAACCATCAAGCAATTAAACTTTACATGGTGGAACACATTCAACATGAGCTCAAACTTGAAATTCAAACTTTGTACCACAGTATACATGCATTCAAAGTTGTCGAGCTTGAAATAATAACATATCTCGACGACCAATATCTATACCATATTCATAAGGTATGACAATATATCACCTCTTATTTACCAACAATACCAATCGCATAATCAAACATTATGTCATATGATAATTCAATCATATGTGAACTTTGTCATAAGTCGAGTTTATCCATACAACAACCTCATATGATATTGAACCTTCATATGATGACCAATGTTGCTATATGACAAATTTGCATAAAAAAAAAAATAACCATCACTTTTGATATGCCATAAACCTATAACAACAAGTTCAGAGTATTGTAATTGTGATTAATATAACATTTATGTGATGGATTTTCGTCCTCTTTTCTTTTGATGTGCGATGATTTTCCTGGCGCAATGAAGTATAGGGGAAATTGCAAACTTTCGTCAAGAATTTATTCATGCATAGAATACAAAAAAGGCAATCATAATTCCAATCAATTGCTTTGTGAGCTGCAAATTTCAAAGAAGCGAAATCAACTTAATATGTTTCTCTTTAAGGGGTCCCACCTATTAGTTATATAGTATAATAGATAAACTCTATATAGTATGTGCATTGCAATCCTTTGCATGCATAATTCAATTGTGATTTTTTGCATCAACACCATCCATTGTAGAAATTATTCCTCATAAGCGTGGTTGTACTTGTGTATGAACCTGATGATAAGACCGCTCCAATATTTTGGCTTCTAAACTCCAATGCCAATTCCCTAACCATTCAAAATGTATATGTTTCTGCTAAATTTTCTTGCTCTTCTGACACCTTACTGAGAGGTGATTGGGCTTCCCACAAAAACTACATGGGTGAAGATCAAAACACTCTGACTCATCATGGCCAAGCCGATGATAGTGTTGGCATTTTAAGGGTTCTTTGTTCAACTGGTCATCATGATCATACAAATCTACAATACATGTAGCAACATGATCATTCTCAACAACTACATAATCATCTTGATCATCAACATTTGCATCTTCATCATCATCAACAATATCATGTACCTGTTCCTTACCAATATCCTCAAGCTCTGTCTTCCAATCATCATTCAAAAAACCTACACTCACAAAGCAAACAAGTTTGCAATAATCAGGAATAAAAAGGTTATCATGAACCTTGTTGTATCCTAAGCCATATCAATTATGTTTTAATTGTAGTTCTTCCCATGGCCAAACAATTCTAATTGCTTCCTCACATTTATCCGTAACTTTTTATGCCATAGAGACTTCATGAAACTCATCTTAATGTTTATGAGTGTCATCATCTGTCAGTTGAGTGTCATCATCTGTCAGTTGAGTGTCTTCATTGAATTCATTTTCATCCTTGATGTTGTTTTGCTCGTCCATTCATAATTCAAACAATGGATTGTGATTAAGAAGTATCAAATCACAATGTTGGTGTCGAAGGAGACTTAGTTAATCAGATAACAGTTTGTTTTGAAGTTTAAACATATCAACCTTCACATGCATGACTTGTAAGAAAGTAAGCATTGTAGTGAGAGTGATTTTGTTTATTGAAATTGTAGATGCAAAAGTGGAGTTGTAACATCTTGTTCTAATGAGCACACTTATATTGACTTATTATTTGAGGACACTTGCGTGCAAGTGATCCAGTTATGGTACATTATGATTTCGTTCTGATTATAATTTATATGTGATGATGATGATGTATTGTGACTTATTGTTTTTTTTATGTATATGTATTGGCAGATATTATTGACAAATTCTTCTAAGTGTGCAAGACACATGACAGTTTATGGATGTTGATGGCATCAATGAACTTCCATGGACTCTGGATTGAGTCAGGGAGTGGAATATATTTGTTTAAGTATTTCATTTTATGCACATGTGACATATGATTGATAACAGTATGATTTATGTATATGGATTATTGACATTTTTTCTGTCAATGGATGCAGGCATGACAATGCTTTCTAATCTAACTCACATAAGGAGTAAAGGGGCCATGCACATAAACCATACATTTGGAGGAGAGGTGTGGAAACGTCCTTGTCACAGCCTACTAGCACTCTCGTCATGGTCTGAAATGTAGGTTAACGATTACCTAGTTCAATAGGTCCATGATGTCGTGAGGGTGGTCTGATAAAGTCATTCATGAAGATTCTAAGAGGCACGCAATAAGGCGACCTCCTTATTCCTTAGAAGCCCTTATTCTCTCACAAGGTCGATCAAATGGAGTGTTGACTCCAAGGGTCGGACAAACTTCCAAAACCAGCCAAAGGCAAGTGGCACCCTTGGAGCACGGAGGTGTGTCTTGAAGGGCATGTCACATAATTAAAACATAAGTCAATAATTCTAGGTGGCCTAGAAAACATTTAAATGGTTAGACCTTGTTAGAATAAAATAATTAATTAGTCAGTATAATATAAAGCCTAACAAAAGTCTAAGCATAAGTCTAAGACTAAGTCTAAGTCTAAATTTAAATAAAGGACTAAATGAACTATGACATAAGTTAAAATATTTGAGATAAATTCAAACTCTAGAAAAAAAATGGGAATAAATTTAAAGGGTGGACAAAATGCACATGTGTGCGTGAAATTAATAAAAGGGACTTTTAAAACAAAAATAAATAATAACTTGAGAGAATAGGTGTATACATAGAATAGTATCTTAAGTCAAGCTACCACTAAGTTTAACTAGAAGAAGACTCTTAATCCAACTCTAACTAAGATCTAGTTAGGAGACGCTTATTAAATGAGAATTTGGGGAACAAAGGGACAACTAAGAGCGAAAATAGGAACACATTAGGGAATGTGGGGAAAATTGGATTTTTAAATAAAATAAAAAGGGTAATTACTTGTGCAACCTGGGGAGAGTGTGACAAGTGTGTGGGTAAATAATCATAATTAAATTAATTAAAAAGGTAATTAATTGTGCATGAGGACATGTGTCAGAGAGGAAATTTCTATAAAACAAACGGTGTAGAAGGGAAATGGATCTCACTTTTCATAGTACTCTTATGCTGCCAAAATTTGGTTTGACTGTGTTTGTTTTACTTGTGAGAGTTGGGATTTCAAGCTGGAGAAAGAGTGGAAGCTCTTTCTTGCGAGGAAAGTTTGAGAGCTATTGTTTTTTTGGTTTCTTATGTGTGGACCCTTTGCGGCTCAAGGGGATAAGGGGGAAGAAGAGTACCCTAGCGTTGGCTGGGAGGTACCAGTGCAGTTGTTCGATTGGCAAGAAAGAGGTGGGCAAAAATCTTTGAATTGAGGAACTATCTCAACAACATCAAATTTTTTTGGTTAGGGTATTTGTCATCGTCAATCATTTTGTAGTTATGAATATTTTGATTAAGTAAGGATATGATAGAGGTAGTTATTATTCAAGGTCACCAAGTGTTCTCTTAATTGAGTTAAAATCATGTATCATTATCTTTATTGATTCAAAAAAATTCTAAAGCTAAATTAGTCGATTGAGATTTCAGTGTTGGAATTTGCAAATTTATCAGTCTTGATATTGTAATTGATTATGGTCGTTGTTGGTAATTTGTAAGCATCCAGATTCACTTAAAATTTTATGATTTTTTTAGTTTATTTATATTCTTAATTGACAGCAACCAATGTTGTTGGGAACTATGTCCTTGGATCTTGAATGTTTGATCAAAATATTTTATATTCAAATGGTGATATCAGTAACTACAGAATCGCTAAAGAAACTTTCGTCCAAGAACCATTAGTTTTCCTGTTAGAAATCTGTATTACTATATATACTCTTTCCAAGATCGTTGAATGCAAATATATATATATATATATACTCTTTACTATTTAAATAAGCCTTACGAATTTGAACGGGGTCTCATCCCGAGAAGAAGGACTGATGGAAGATAGAGTAGGACCATTTCTAGTGCCGACGAAAATTTAGCGTAGTTCCATACACTGGGTCTCCTTCCATTCTATCCGTAATTCTAAGTTAGTAACCTTTAGTCTCTCTCCTTGAATTTATTCACCTAAAAAAGTATGGTAAGGATCAAACTTTTCCTCTTTCCTTAATTACTTACTCTTTTATTTTTCGAACCTGCTATGTTTTGTATGTGTTTGGAGTTGTAATTACTTAAAATTTTGGGTGGATTGGATATTGGTCTCCAGATGGTGTGCATTGTGCACATTCTAGAGAATTGTAATAATTTCTTGTGAGATCTTTATACCAGGGATGTTCAAAAAGATTAAGATTTTGGTTTTCAATATAGAACAATGTTGATAGTGGATTATCTTCATCTTCAGAAAACTCACTTGGTTCGGGATGCTGAGCTAAGTGAAGGGATAATTCATGTCCCTTGATCATTTTGGATATCATGATCGTCAAATCATGCTCTTGGGTTTTTGCAAGCCAATGTGCAAGCTTACATGAAATATGTGCTTGTGAAAGTAAAAACTTAACAGCATGCAAAGGGACTTTTACCTACGTGTTCTTGTCTAGAATAAAATGGTGAAATTTTTCTATAGCTTTAACAAGAGAGAAAGAATGTTTTTTGATGTAAGAATATTTGATTTCATCATTTGATAAGCTTTGGCTCATGTAAGCTATGGGTTTTTCATTATTTTGATCATCGTTTTGCATAAGAATTGCAGAAATTCCTTCTTTTGTGGTGTTCGTATAGATAATGAAGTCTTTTTCAAAGTCCAGTTTCACCAAAACTAGTGTGGAACTGATTGCTTTCTTGATCTTTATCAAATCCTTTTCGACATTATCTGTCCAAGAGAAAGGATTATCATGTTTTAGCATACTATGGATTGGTTTAACTATGACAATGAAATCAGGAACAAACCTCCGGACAAAATTTATGGTGCCCATAAAAGCTTGAATTTCTTTATTAGATGTAGGGATAGGGAGATTTAGGATTGTGGCAACCCTCTCAATATCTATGCTTATTCCTAAATTTGAAACAATATGATCGAGAAGTTTACCTTGGGTGACACCGAAAATAAACTTTGAAGGATTCAAAGAAATGCCAAACTTTCTACATTGCAAGAAGACTTTTCAAAGATGATCAAAATGATTTGATCAGGTTTTGGAATAAACTATTAAATCATCAAGATAAACCTGAATTGTATTGTTGATAATATTATCGAAAGCTAATTGCATAGCTCTCTGAAAAGTGCCACATGCATTACACAAGCCAAATGGAATTCGTTCATAGGAAAAGGTGCCCCAACGAATTGTAAATGTGGTTTTATATTTATTAATCCTCTTGACTTTAATTTGATTATAACCAGAGAAACCGTCAAGTAAGGACATAATTTTTTATCCCACAACTTGTTGTAAGATCATTTCCATGTTAGGAAGTGGAAAGTTGTCTCTTACACTTGCTCTATTTAAAGAACGAAAATCAACAGAAAGCCTAATTTGAGTTGTTTTTTTCCAGACGATAAGAAGATTTGATACCCATTCAGAATACTTAACTGGAAAGATTATATGATAATTTAGGAGTTTTTCCACTTCTTTTCTAATTGTATCTTCAAGTGTCGGATTCACAAGTCTTTGTTTTTTCCTAACTGGCTTTGCCCCTTCTTTAATCGGAATGGCATGTTGTATAATATTAGGATCAAAACCACGAATATCCTTATAAGACCATGCAAAAAAACCACTAAATTCTTGGAACAAATCCATGAACTTCTTCTTTTATTCATCAGAACATCGAGCACCTATTTTAATAATCTTTGGGGATTCAATGATTCCAATGTTCATGGGGATGGTATCCCCAACTTTTATTTTAGACTCATCTTCCTTATTATTTTCTTTATTACTTACATCACTCATCGAGAATAAACTCTCAAGAGGAGTTAATCCTTTAGGAAGTTTTCATTTTCAAGGGAAATGATCTATTTAGGCTTGTAAGGTTCATTCTGTAAAAAGGCACAGATTCCTTCATCATCTGGAAAAAATTGCCAAGATTCTATGTTATCAGGAAAATGAGGTTGGTAAAGTGACATAAATGTACAATCTGGTCTCTGAGGTAATAGTTGCCTTGTAGGTGAGGCTGCAAAAACAGTTAACATGTCATCCATAGAATTAAGTTCTCTTTTAATATGAGTGATGTTAAAAGACAGTAGATTTGAGATTAATGCCCAAACAGCTTGGGTGTATATTTTAAGTAACTTGTTGTTGGGATTATAGATTTTCCTGGCTAAATTCACAACAAGTTCTGAATCACCAAAAACAGTAAGATGACCACAGCCAAGATTATAATCATTTTCAATGCCTAGCAGTAAGGCTTCAAACTCAGCAACATTATTCTTACAGGCAAATTCTAATCTATAGGAAAAATTGTGAATTTTTCGTACATGTGAGTATAATATAATACATGCCATGTTACCTTCATTTGAACATGCAACGTCAAAGTGCATGTGCCACATACCATCATCATAATCAATTGGTTCAAGAAATGTTTCATCTTCATCAGCAAAGATCAAATATACACCCATGTCTTCCTCAACGTAATTTACATTAGGTTGAGGAACGATTTCAATATAAGGTGAAATCATTCCTTCCCTTAGGACAATAATATTATTTTCGTTCTTAGGGAAGGATAAATGTGAACCGTCTAGCAATAGGTAACCATCGGTTAAGGCCTGCCAATATCTACCCAAAATGATTGAATAGTTACTAATAGGCATATCAATGACTTGTATATTAAGGGTGGTTCTTATTTCAGGGTGAGCACAGAGGACTAGAGTTACATATTTGATCTCACCTATGGTAGACAATTATCGTGTATTATAGGAAAACATACTCCTCGTGTTTTGATTGGTACAAGAGAGGCCTAGCTCTTCCATAATAATTTTGGACATAACGCTCGGGTCAGATCCACCATCTAGCAGGAAACAGTGAGATATCTTATCCATAGTTTTTTATAGAAATATAGAAAAGGGGGTTTTTTACAGGGTTTCTAAAATTATTTACACCTATTCTATTTACATTTGACTCATATCCATCAGAATTTTCAATGAAATTAGCTACTATGGAAGTTTTACCTTCCATGAAATTTTTCAGATGTTGTTGTTGTTCCGAGACGATGACCATCTTCAAGAGAGAGGTATATGCCTTGATACTAGCTAACTAATTGAGGATATTATATTTGGATGGAGGGGAAAAATGTGGCACTCCTTGACTGTTTGAAGACTCGTCAACCTGGGGGTTTGTATTTTGGGATGATGAATTGGGAGTAAAATTGGTTCAGGACGAATCAACTTTATTCTTATTAGTGTAAGTTTTATTTCTAGTGTTTATCACCGTGAAACCATCCTGTGGAGCTGAATCCAAGAAAAAAAAAGTTGCATCTGGTTTTTCACCAAATATTCGGTCTCTAGCATTTCTTTTTACCTCACAAGTCATTTCATCATAATTTTCTTTGCAAAAATTGCACCAATCACGAGACATTATATACTTTGGTTGGAAAGTACTATCATTTGGGTTCTTGAAGGTTGCATGGGAAGAAAACTCAGCGGGAATGGAAATTCCTTTTCTCTCGTAAGAAATCATTTGGTTATTCATGTCTTGCATAAGCAGCAAGACTACAGACATATCGGTTTGTTTTAAATAATCTCCTTTGGGGAGACCAATTCTTTCTAGCTGCTCTTCATACTCAAGACAAGTCTGAAGTGCATATCTGAGATTGTCTGTATCCTTTTCTTCTAATATTAGACGATGGGAAGAGGGTAAAGTATTGTAATAGTGCATGAATGTAGCTTGGTTCTGGGGGCGAATCAGTTTAGGAATTTGATTGTATAACTTGGTGAAACGAAGATTGAATGATTTGATAGTCTCACCGTTGTTATAGGTAATATTATTGTATTCCATTAATTGATCAGATAGGATTTTGGGTTTCATGTATGTCGATTTAAACCAGTAGACCAATTCTTCCCATGTGGAAAGGATTTTAGGCGGTAAGTCAAAAAAATCTATGACATCCTTCCCTTTTAGAGAGTTGAAAAATAAGCACATACATGTATCATTGTCATTCACCCCTATGTTATGGAAATCATTAGAAAAGGATACTAAGTGTTCATTAGTAGTAATAGTATCATTTCCCGAAAACTTGGGCAAATAATCCTTAAACTTCGGAAGGGGGTGAGAGGTTGGTGCAAGATTCAAAGGGGAAGATACATGCCACGGGGTGGTGGTAGAATCTTCCCCAAATTGAAAAAGACCATAATTTTTAATCACTTTAGCCAGATTATTTGTGGATTGGACTGGATGAGTATAAATGCTACCAATTACAGATGATGTTGAAGGTTGTGAAGAGGAGGAACCTCTGGTACCGCTACCGATACCAGAAGATGTCATTTTAAAAGTGAATGGGTTTATCGTTACAGTAGAACTAGCATACTTAGATAAGGTTTGATGAATATTATTTTTTTGGATTTGTATGGTAGCCTTTCTCCTCCCTATTTTAGATATAGGATAAAATTCAGGGGATAAACATCTTGTTCTCTGAGAAGAACGAGAGATAGAGGACATGTGAAAATGACCTAATGAGGAGGTTTATTTCTGGGTATCCTTTGTCGAACCTCCCACTGTTCACGTACTTTGATATCTCTAGAAATGACTTCCCAATAATTATGTAACTCAACATGAATCCTAACAATTTCTAAAATGGTATTAAATAAGGTCAAGGAAATGCTATTTTTATCGTCAAGACTATCACCAATATTGGGATGTCTAGTAACAGGTACATTCATGGAAAACGTCAATTAAAGCCAAAATAAGAACCGAAAATAAAGAAACTAATTACATAAATAAAGATACAACAACCAGAGAGATATGGAAAAAATATCCCCAGTATGGTTGCCAAATAAATGTTGAGGAAAAGGTATGAAGAAATTCACTCCAACATTTTTTAATCTTACTTGGATAGGGTAAGATAGTTGGGATTATCACCTGGGGTTTATATCCTTAGAAAAAATTACCAATTGATTCTCAAGTAATAAGTAAAAGGAACCAATGCTATCTTTTTTTATAATCAAACTGTGCGAAAGAAGAAAATAAAAATATATATGTACTGTGTTTTGAGGATTAAAGAATAATTGAAACACAAATCTGGAAGTAATATCAGAGAATGCACATGTGAGATCAAAATCAGCAAGGCAATTTTATTTATTTCTTTCCAAGTTACAATCATAACCTTCTTTTCAAACCCCTATGAGGGTAAGGACCAAGATCAGATTTAGAGATATTCGATGGGCACCATACAAAAAGATTCTAACAACAAGAGAAGACTAAGACTAGAAATATGGATCATCTTAGCCACGAAAGTATCATTTACTAACTCTGCAAAATACTCTCTATTAGTAATGAAAACTAATTCATAAACTGTCAAGATCAAATGATAAACCTTTCTAGAATAATTTGTTGAATTATGTATCTCAATCCTTGAATCTTGTTGTCTTCAATAAGACCCTTTATCATAAATATATTTCCTCTCTCTCTCTCTCTCTCTCTCTCTCTCTCTCTCTCTCTCCCTTCTTTTGATCATGTTTTTATCTTTCTTAAAAGAAGTTGTGGTAGTTTCAAACTACCTTTAGTTAAGTCATAAATGACATAATATTAGTTGGGGACAAATATTAAATAATCATAATAATAGATAAAGGGTAAATAAATAATAACTAATAGGTGGGACCCCTAATTCCTTTAAATCCTTTTAAGTTTTGATTTCCTTCTTGTCACTCCATAATATACTTAAATAATAACTCATGGCACCTCATAAATATACACATAAGAAATCACTTTGAGCAGCCCCTTGTGTCTCCCAAAATTATCCATTTATATATCAAATAAATAAAATGTATTTTCCACTGCAAAAAGAAAATATTAACTGGCTATCCAAAAATGAATACGTAGTATCATGTTGTCCAAAAATGGGAACATAGTGCCATATTGCCTATAGGATCTCAAAATATAAATAAATTTTCCACCATATAAATTATCAAAAACCATATTTATCGTGAGAAGTAGTTCTCTTCTTCTCACTGCTTGCTGCCTTTTCTGCTTTGATTGTTGAGTTGGCCTTCTCAGAGTGTGGTTGATTTGATGCTTGAGGGTGAACTTCACTGAAGGCTTGGGATTTTTCATCAGCTTGGTGGGCATGGAAATTGATTGATTGAGAGGAATCATCAGATTACTTAGAATGAGTGACCATTTTTTTGTCTTTGATGGACTTAAGCTTGAGGATGGCTATTTTCAGTCTCTTGCTTGCATGTGAAGATTGGACAGGGGATGCAATGTGGGAAATATGTTGGGCATGTTGGTTGATTAGAGGTGGAGGTGGAAATGGAAATGAAACTGTGGGTCAGTCATCATGATGGACTACAAGAGGATGAGCAATATCCTGTCAACCATCATTGATAGGAACTTTTGGCTAGAGGGACACATGACCTAGAATATGAACATTAGAAAAAATTGGGTGAGGTTGATAAGGAGGCCTTTCTGGTCAAGGATGTGGTTGGAACACTCCTTGGCCCACTAATTTAAAGAAACTGGCTTGAAATAGTTGATTCAATTCTTGAGAATCAACATCAAAATGTATGGAGAATCTAGGTCTCATGTTACCTCTCTACCAAAAATTGTTTTTGCCTTTGCCTCTACCTCTACCTCTATAATGGCTTCTTGTACTAAAGAAAATCATTATCTAAAAACAAATTTAGATTAGTGTATGAAACAATAAATACTAATCAACCATCAAATTACTTTTCCTAAAGATAAATTTAAAACATTAGATCTTATCAGTTCACACACAAGCATGCATGCAATCAATCCATTACTCTGCATGTATCAATCATAATTTATTTGTTGACTTCAATCCACAACTATCATTGTTTAGAATAGTGAAACTCAATGACATATGGGATATGATTGGATTTGTAATGAATGAAAAGTGGTATTCATGAGAGGGAAGCAATGGTTATTGTTCTAAAACAAAACCAATTCATAAGCACAAGCTTGACCTTAATAATATCATCATCTTCATTTCACTGAATATTTCATCTAATATTGTTCATTGTTCTTATATGAAATCTTCCCTTTATCAAACTTTCCAAATGTTAAGGAACCTTTGCACAATCACATATTTTTTTTAAAATAGAGCAAGGGGATAAAAGAATGTTTTTTGGGGGAAATGAGGGGCCTTATAATTTGTGTAAAGTGAAATCATGGATGGGAAGTGAAAATGATGAATGCTCTTTCTGCAAACAACTTTGTTTTTTTTAATCAATCATCAATCAATGAGAACAGTTCAATACCTCAAATGAAACTCTGTAATTATTTTCCTTTTGATTCTTAGAGTTTAATCAAAATAAATTAACAAATATTACAGAGAATTCCACCCAAAAAAAATCTTGTAAGAAAATCCATATATAAACCTTTTAAATATATCAATTAAAACTCCATTTTTTCAAATATACTTTACCCATAGAATTCATCATAACAACAAAGTGAAGTCAATCCAATGTCAATCAAACAAAGCACATGGAGGGTTTGATCAATTTCCCCTATATCAAATTTACTTGAACCAATTTTCATCTCTTTATTGCTATATATACCATTCCATTCAAATATTTGTAATTGTCCATATTGTAATCAATATGCCAGAATCATAATCCAATCAATATGAGCCTAAGAATATCATGCTAGACTACACATAGGCTTGTAATATCATCACCCAATTTTCATACCAATTTCCAACTCATTTATGTGCAAAGAACAAAATTATTTGTAGAACTGAATATCAATAAGCATGCCCAAATGAAGTTGGAAAGAAGGTTTCGAATCCATTCTTTTGAACATAAAGAAACAATTGCCCAAACTATTCCTGAATTAGTGAACAAGAGAAAGTCGATATACAAGGGTGGATGCAAGCCCTACGTTTTTTGTTCTTTTGAAAATACCAAAACCATAACTCAACCCATACCAAGATAAAAAGCAGATGAAAACCCATACAAGCAAGAAATGAGTCAAATCGAAACAAGCTTGAAATTTATCCATATGTCCAACACAAGTATGGTCCATAGAATTTTTAAGTGACAGTGAATTTAGGTCGTCTTTATAACAGAACACACCCTAATGCCTGTTCAAAATTTCTTTTGGACTAAACATAGAAGCCATTGAAATGCAAGCCCTTGAGTTTTCTTTTATTTTTTTTAATACCATACCCAATATAAAAAACCATAGAGGGCAATACTAGGTTACAGGCCATGAAATAACGCACTTTGTAGACGACACTTTGTTTAAAATTCATTTGTAATCTTTCTTTTAAAAAATAAAACCATATGTGTGTATATGTTTTCCATGAAAAACCTAGGTCGTAGATAACATTGATGTCCAAAACCCAAAAGATAATTCCTTTGTAATCTTCTTTTAAAAAATAAAACCATATGTGTTTATATGTTTACCATGCAAAACCTAGGTCATAGATAACACTGATGTACAAAACCCAAAAGATAATTCGATTTTGCATCCATTCATAGTCGTTCACTAACTTATAAATGTCCAAACACAACATAGGGTCACGCTTAAAACACTTGTACAACATGCAAATAGAATAGAGCCAACATCCAAAAGTATCAGAGGGTAAAACATTTGATGCTAGAAGATTCCAAAGTGCTCATACCTATCAAAGTTGTTTAAATAACCACAAGAGGGACAGCCAAAGATCGTTATCCAACCACCAGCACAAGCTTAAAACTCAAAAACCTCGACTAACAGTAGCAGAGTATTTCCAAGCAAGTTAGAATACAAAAAGGTGGTATACCTTATGAGGGAAAACCAACGGGAGTGAAATAACTCTCATTTACTTCACGTCGCCTCCACCAACGGATGGCCGAAACCCAAAAACTTACCAACTCTTCCACGATAACCATCAAGCAATCAAACTTTACATGGTGAAACACATTCAACACCAGCTCAAACTCGAAATTCAAAATTTGTACCATAGTATACATGCATTCAAAGTTGTCGAGCTTGAAATAATAACATATCTCGACGACCAATATCTATACCATATTCACAAGGTATGACAATATATCACCTCTTATTTACCAACAATACTAATCGCATAATCAAACATTATGTCATATGATAATTCAATCATATGTGAACTTTTTCATAAGTCGAGTTTATCCATACAACAACCTCATATGATATTGAACCGTCATATGATGACCAATGTTGCTATATGACAAATTTGCATAAAAAAAACTTAACCATCCCTTTTGATATGTCATAAACCTATAACAACAAGTTCAGAGTATTGTAATTGTGATTAATATAACACTTATGTGATGGATTTTTATCCTCTTTTCTTTTGATGTGCGACGATTTTCCTGGCACAATGAAGTATAGGGGAAATTGCAAAATTTCATCAAGAATTTATTAATGCATAGAATACAAAAAATGCAATCATAATTCCAATCAATTGCTTTGTGAGCTGTAAATTTTAAAGGAGCGAAATCAACTTAATATGTTTCTCTTTAAGGGGTCCCACCTATTAGTTATATAGTATAATAGATAAACTCTATATAGTATGTGCATTGCAATCCTTTGCATGTAGAATTTAATTGTGATTTTTTTCATCAACACCATCCATTATAGAAATTGTTCCTCATAAACATGGTTGTACTTGTGTATGAACCCGATGATAAGACCGCTCCAATATCTTGGCTTCTAAAATCTAATGCCAATTCCCTAACCATTCAAAATGTATATGTTTCTGCTAAATTTTCTTGCTCTTCTGACACCTTACTGAGAGGTGATTGGTCTTCCCACAAAAACTACATGGGTGAATATCAAAACACTCTGACTCATCACGGTCAAGCCGATGATAGTGTTGGCATTGTAAGGGTTTTTTGTTCAACTGATCATCATGACCATACAAATCTACAATGCATGTAGCAACATGATCATTCTCAACAACTACATAATCATCTTCATCATCAACATTTGCATCTTCATCATCATCAACAATATCATGTACCTGTTCCTTACCAATATCCTCAAGCTATGTCTTCCAATCATCATTCAAAAAACCTACACTCACAAAGCGAACAGGTTTGCAATAATCAGGAATAAAAATGTTATCATGAACCTTGTTGTATCCTAAGCCATATCAATTATGTTTTAATTGTAGTTCTTCCCATGGCCGAACAATTCTAATTGCTTCCTCACATTTTTCCGTAACTTTTTATGCCATAGAGACTTCATGAAACTCATCTTAATGTTTATGAGTGTCATCATCTGTCAGTTGAGTATCTTCATTGAATTCATTTTCATCCTTGATGTTGTTTTGTTCTTCAATTCATAATCCAAACAATGGATTATGATGAAGTATCAAATCACAATGTTGGTGTCGAAGGAGACTTAGTTAATCAGATAGCAATTTGTTTTGAAGTTTAAACATATCAACCTTCACGTGCATGACTTGTAAGAAAGTAAGCATTGTACTGAGAGTGATTTTGTTTATTGAAATTGTAGATGCAGAAGTGGAGTTGTAACATCTAGTTCTAATGAGCACACTTGTATTGACTTATTACTTGAGAACACTTGCGTGCAAGTGATCCAGTTATGGTACATTATGATTTCGTTCTAATTATGAGTTATATGTGATGATGATGATGTATTGTGACTTATTGTTTTTTTTATGTATATGCATTGGCAGATATTATTGACGAATTCTCCTAAGTGTGCAAGACACATGATAAGTTATGGATCTTGATGGCATCAATGAACTTCCTTGGACTCTGGATTGAGTCAGGGAGTGGAATATATTTGTTTGAGTATTTCATTTTATGCACATGTGACATATGATTGATTACATTATGATTTATGTATATGGATTATTGACACTATTTTTGTTAGTGGATGTAGGCTTGACGATGCTTGCTAATCTAACTCACATAAGGAGTAAAGGGGCCATGCACATAAACCAGACATTTGGGGGAGAGGTGTGGAAACGTCCATGTCGCAGCCTACTAGCACTCTCGTCGTGGTCTGAAATGTAGGTTAACGATTACCTAGTTCAATAGGTCCATGATGTCGTGAGGGCGAACTGAGAAAGTCGTTCACGAAGATTCTAAGGGGCACGCAATAAGGCGACTTCCTTATTCCTTAGAATCCCTTAGTCTCTCACAAGGTCAATTGAATGGAGTGTTGACTTCAAGGGTCGGACAAACTTCCAAAACCAGTCAAAGGCGAGTGGCACCCTTGGAGCACTGAGGTGTGTCTTGAAGGGCATGTCGCATAATTAAAACATGAGTCAATAAATCTAGGTGGCCTAGAAAACATTTAAATGGTTAGACCTTGTTAGAATAAAATAATTAATTAGTCAGTATAATATAAAGCCTAACAAAAGTCTAAGCATAAGTCTAAGACTAAGTGTAAGTCTAAATTTAAATAAAGGACTAAATGAACTGACATAAGTTAAAAGATTTGAGATAAATTTAAACTCTAGAAAAAAATGGGAATAAATTTAAAGGGTGGACAAAATGCACATGTATGCATGAAATTAATAAAAGGGACTTTTAAAATAAAAATAAATAATAACTTGAGAGAATAGGTGTATACATAGAATAGTATCTTAAGTCAAGCTACCACTAAGTCTAACTAGAAGAAGACTCTTAATCTAACTCTAACTAAGATCTAGTTAGGAGACATTCATTAAATGAGAATTTGGGGAACAAAGGGACAACTAAGAGCAAAAATAGGAACACATTGGGGAATGTGGGGCAAATTGGCTTTTTAAATAAAATAAAAATGGTAATTACTTGTGCAACTTGGGGAGAGTGTGACAAGTGTGTGGGTGAATAATCATAATTAAATTAATTAAAAAGATAATTAATTGTGCAAGAGGACATGTGTTAGAGAGGAAATTTCTATAAAACAAATGGTGTAGAAGGGAAATGGATCTCACTTTTCATAGCACTGTTATGCTGCCAAAATTTGGTTTGACTGTGTTTTACTTGTGAGAGTTGGGATTTCAAGCTGGAGAAAGAATGGAAGCTCTTCCTTGTGAGGCAAGCTTGAGAGCTATTGTTTTTTTGGTTTCTTGTGTGTGGCCCATTTGTGGCTCGGGGGGGTAAGGGGGAAGAAGAGTACCTTAGCGTTGGCTGGGAGGTACCAGTGTAGTTGTTTGATTGGCAAGCAAGAGGTGGGCACAAATCTTTGAATTGAGGAACTATCTCAGCAACATCAAATTTGTTTGGTTAGGGTATTTGTCATCGTCAATCATTTTTTAGTTATGAATATTTCGATTAAGTAAGGATATGATAGAGGTAGTTATTATTCAAGGTGTTCTCTTAATTGAGTTAAAATCGTGTATCATTATCTTTATTGATTCAAAAAAATTCTAAAGCTAAATTAGTCGATTGAGATTTCAGTGTTGGAATTTGCAAATTTATCAGTCTTGATATTGTAATTGATTATGGTCGTTGTTGGTAATTTGTAAGCATCTAGATTCACTTAAAATTTTATGATTTTTTTAGTTTATTTATATTCTTAATTGAGAACGACCAATGTTGTTGGGAACTATGTCCTTGGATCTTGAATGTTCGATCAAAATCTTTTATATTCAAATGGTGATATCAGTAACTACAGAATCGCTAAAGAAACTTTCGTCCAAAAACCATTAG
>SNQJ01S0010313.1:0-16720 GCA_010110895.2 Picea sitchensis
TTTTTCCTGGAATGTGATGCTTCAGGGAAAGGAATTGGCATTTTCCTTATGCAAGAGGGTCGTCCCTTGGCCTTTACCAAAAAATAACTATCTGAACAAAATTTGGGAAAATAAATCTATGAAAAGGAAATGTTGGCTATTATGCATGTCGTTGATCTTTGGTGCCCTTATATATTGGGGGAATGCTTTCAAATTAAGACAGATCATCAAAGCCTCAATTATTTTTTGGAACAACGCATTTCCTCCCCAGAGAAACAAAAATGGGTGGCTAAGATATTTGGATATGATTATGATATCATTTACAAGAAAGGAAAAGACAATGTGGTTGTGGATGCACTTTCTTCAAAATATGAAAATGAAGGGTCCCTTTTTTCTCTCTCCTTCATTGTACATGATTGGCTCCAAGCCATTCCCCAGGAATGGCTACACAATCCCAAAAATTCACATTTGATACAACAATTGCAGTCTAATTATCTAGTTTCCCCAGGGTACTCTTGGCTCCATGATGATCTTCGATACAAAGGTTGTTTGTATTTAGGTAAACAATCAAATATTAAATCCATGGTACTTTCTGAGCTTCATGCTACACCCAGAGCTGGGCACTCCGAGTTTACCAAAACCTATGACCGGGTCAACCGTTATTTTTTATGGGATGGTATGAAACATGACATTCATAATTTTGTGGTTGAATGTGATGTGTGTCAATGCAACAAGGTAAAAACAGTCAAATCTCCGGGCACACTACAACCACTTCCGATTCCACCTGCTATTTGGTGGGATATCTCTATGGATTTTATTGTAGTATTACATAAATTTGGAAATAAATCAATCATCATGGTGGTCGTTTATCGCCTTTCCAAGTATGCTCATTTCTGTTCTCTTAAACACCCATTTACAACATCCATTCTGGCTCAACTTTTCATGGATCAGGTCTTCAAGCTTCATGGCATGCCGCATTCTATTTTTTATAATCGCGACCCAGCTTTCACTAGAAAGTTTTGGCAAGAACTATTCAATCTACAAGGCACCCAATTCCATCTCAGAAAAACTTATCATCCCCAAACTGATGGTCAAACTGAAGTTTTCAACAAGTGATTGGAAACATATTTGAGGTGTTTTGGATCAGAAAAGAAAAATCAGTGGGCTCAATGGTCACAACTAGTTGAATGGTGGTACAACATTTCATACCATACAGCTACCCACATGACTCCTTTTGAAGCAGTATATGGACAAAATCCACCTTTCGTTCTCTCATATTTACTAGGTGTCTCAAAGGTCCAAGTCGTTGACCAAATTATTATAGTTCGAGAGGTTATTCTCCATACCCTCAAAGAGAATTTGGTCATGGCCCAGAATCACATGAAGCAACAAGTAGATCAAGGTCAATATAAACGTTAATTTGCAGAAGGGGATCAGGTGTTTCTTCGACTACAAGCTTACAAGCAAAATTCCCTCAGGGCTTACCATTGTCAGAAACTGGTGCCCAAATTTTATGGTCCTTATACCATTCTCAAGCGAGTGGGACAGGTGGCCTATCAGTTAACTTTGCCCAGTCATTCTAAGCTACATCTTGTTTTTCATGTTTCCTTCTTAAAGAAGGTGATTGGAACTAAGATCCAAACTCAAACCAACCTTCTCGAGTTGGACAAAGAAGGATCCATTTGGCTACAAACACAAGCCGTTTTGGACCAGCATGAGCGTCACCTACATTAGTGAACCGTCAAGGAAGTGCTAGTCCATTGAAAATATACAACCCCAACAAATGGCACTTGGAAAACAATTACCATTCTACAACAATTTCCACATCTCAAGCCTTGAGGACAAGGCTTAGTTTAAGGGGGAGGACATGTTAGGGACCTAACCCCTCACATAGGTAGAATAATATATTCTGATGCAATAAAGGTCAATATTAATAAGGTCTAGAAATAATCAATAACAAGTCAAATGTAATAAGACCTAATAGAAGCTTCTGATTCTAGAAGGATCCTCCTCTATATGGTTCTTTTGATAGACATATTTAGTTTAAATGAGATTCGAGGGTATGAGAATTTTTGTCTTGGATATTATTCTAATCGAGCTCTTCTCAACTAGAGGTTGCCCCCTCAAAGAGGCAAGTGAACATTTCTCTCAGTAATCAAAGTGCTCATTCTGGTGTTATTCTGGTATCATTTTGGTATTATTGTGGTGTTGTTCTGGTTGTATTGTTGTTCATCTTCCATTTCTAGCATTTTATTTTTGTTTTTAATACTTTTTATATCTGGAATATTACACAAATAAAACATAGAAGATTGGAAACAATGTAGAACGTTAATACAAGAGAGATTCAATAGTCATATGGGAGACATGATGTAGAAGTACAACAAGGAAGGAAACCCAACATATCATGTTGCAAAATGTGGAATATCATGGAACTTAGTACCAAGGAAGGAAAGGAAACATAGGTTCATATTGTTATGGGATTAATTGGTAAGTGTGGACATGAACATATCTCCCTAAATCCACCTGGATCTAGAACAAAACAGAACATAATATGATGCTTTCCCTAAGGTCTAACTATTGAGTTTACTAGTTAATAAGAGATAGGAAACATACCATTTAAATATCACTTCTTCTTACCATTGTCATCCTAGCTCCACTTTGGTGCTCCTGTGATATTGAATCTGCAAGGGAACACAAGCCAACCAAAGTGAAATAAATCCAATACACTCAACAAGAACTTATGCATGTGATCAAGGAATCATACAATAAAACAAGACAATTTTTATGGGAAAGAAACATATCATTGTATTATATTAAAGTGAAAGTGGATATTACAACCAAATCCTTGATCTAATGAGGCTCTCAAGCATGATCTAATGCAGAATTCTCCATACAGTCTTAGCCTTTCTTTACTTACTTAACTTTTCTTAAATTTACTTAACCTTTTCCATGAGATATCCCTCTTTATATATGGGAAAGAGATATTATTGAAGATATTAGGATGATCCCACCAAATCAGAGAGGCGAGTAAGATCCAAACCATTCAAATTCCACCTCATCTTCTAGAAGATCCCCTTCTAGAACTTTCATGAAACTTGACCTTTTCTTAGCCTTTGGACATCGTCGCACCCTAGCTATAGACCATCCTAGAGAGACGTCATATTATATATTTAGGGTAGGGGAAGATGATCAAACATCGTCACACCCTGTGTATAATGAAGCATGTGGCAAAATTCTTTAATAGGGTTTTCGAGAAGAGAAAGCCAGTCACCTTCCTCATGGAGAAAGATTGTTTTTTGGAACATAAACACATGTTTTTCAATATATCACTGGGGTGGCTGAAATAATGTGTAACAAAATTCCCTCCAAAGTATGAGGCTAGAACTCATGACAACTGAAATACTTTGTAGAATGTGTGTGTCGAAAACAAGGAGCACACCGATTGGGGACCTGCAAATAGTCAAGCATCAACATAATAATATATCATTGTTCGAGGTAGGCATTCCCATACTCAGATTACAAAATTTCAAGTGAGTCATTGCCACGAAACATACACTATGGATCCATGTCATTGTGAATCGGCATAGCCACCAGGAATATACTTTGGATCTATGCTATAAAATGGCTCAAATTCGGACATAGCCATGAGACATACAAAGTGGATCTATGTGTCAATACAAATCACAAATACTCTGTCACAACCTAGACCAGAATGATATGATCTAGGGTCTTCATTTCCATTGTCCTGAATTACAAATCTAACCATGTGATTACAGGTGTTGAAGTCGAACATGGTAGACACCACTTGATTACCAGTCATTAATGAAAACCGTTAACAAGTGCGAGTGAAATCACCATTGATGTCCATGACTTCCAAGGTAACCTAGTACAATCCAATGAATGTGAATAAATGAGTTGAAGTCAAAAAATCGATGGAATCTTCCAAATAGGGGTCAATGATGTGAACCCACTGTTGAAAGCGAGGAAGCTTGTCACTGAGGCATGCAAGTTCTAAGGTACTAAATGATTTCTAGGTCTTGTTCCTGGATAATGAGTTGATGTCGATAGGAAAAGACTCGTAACAAGAGGGCCTTGATGTATCCCACATCAATGACACGAAATAAGTAACAAAATAGAGGTGGATTAGAGTGTGAAGTGATTTGAAACTGACATAGCGAAAGCCAACATGGTAGAAAATTTATAACTACAAATGGCCGACTCACTAGGAGGCTTATTAAGGCTGGACTTCTCTTGAACATATGAAAAAAATGGCAATGGTATTGGCAGCATTGAATCAAGGAGGACCCAACATATGGACATGCAGATAGTGAAACGAGAGACAAATGGATTTCCCAACCTGGATACAATGATGAAGAGGGCTGTCATGTTCAAGAGAAACTATTACTGCCACTAACATGGATACATAGACACATTTCTTTCCCAATTTCCCTGCCACCATTTCTGGCTGGTACCTCTTTATTTTTATGCAAGCTTGAGGAGGATAACATATGCTTGTTGATGTAAGCTCATCCTTCGGATGATTCCCTCAAAGTATATTTAACGAACCCTAAGAAGGAGTGGTTCGGTCCCATATGGGTCTTTCGATGTTTGTTTAATGATTCCAAAGAGAGAATACTTGGGGGGTTTTGATGTTTATAGAGTGTAAAAAACAATTAAAGAGAACTCCATAAGTTCCTTTTTCATAAATTAATCTGATGAGACTGAAAAAGTGATGACCTACCGCTCATCAAATGTTTCCTTCAAATACTTTTACGAGTGTGAAAAGAACAAGGTCGCTCGGAAATATTTTCTTTTTTACGGAGCGTGAAAATGACTTAAAGGATACTCCATAGGTTTCATTTTTCTTGTTACCATTACGAGTCTGAAAAAGAGATAAAATTATACTCGGTTACATTCTCATTGATTTACGAGCAAGAGAAAGAACAAAAACTAAGCTTAAAGTTTTTCCTAAAAAACCCTAAAAGGCTCTGTACATGCAAAACAAGTATAAAAACAAAAACAAAAAGTGTATCCTTGTTCAATGTTTCACTCCTAGAGTTTTCATCTGCAACAAATAAACACTTGCAAAGTCGTTAGGGCTTTAGGGTTTAGGTAAAATATATGAAATAATATAAAATATAAATGAAAAAGTGAAAAAGTCAATAAAAATGGGTAAAAACTTCATTTCACTATTCCATTGTCATTTCACCGAAACTTTGGTCTAAAACCCCCTATTTACCTCGATTTTCCGCTGAGGATTATGGAGGAAACGACTGATCATTTGGCGAATGGTCTCCATGAAACAGGTAACTTTCATCTCTTTCAACTTTTTGTGGATCAAAATTTGTTTTTCATTGGTTAAAAATATACTTTTGAGTTAAGTTTTTGAGAGTACCTATGCACCGAGGTCATCGCAAGTGCCCTATATCAGGCCCTGCGATGATCTAGGTCCATCGCAAGTGGCCCTATATATATCCTACAACGACTTCACACTATACGGATGCCCAGGCTTGCGGCGTACACAGTTCAAAAAGTTTTTTAGGATGTAGTTGCCAATAAAAAATCTCCAGGGAAGAAGATAAAAATGCTAATCTCTCTTTAATGTTCCATTGCATCATTTCCACGGTAAAAATGTTGGAATGGCGAGAGAGAGTACGAGGAGGAAGACTAATTTGTCGGGAATGACCCAGGAATGGTAATGTCCCTTCGGTAGTACGGATTGTTAAAATTCTTCAAAATCCAGGGTATGAGGACCAATTGAGATTTATTGAGTACCAGGTTCACATGTGGGATGTGAACGAGAAGACGTTTCATGTGGGTGCTCAAATTCTTACGATAGATATCAAGGATATGTACTTCTTAACTGGGTTATCTAGTTGTAGATCTGATATCAAGGATATGTACTTCTTAACTGGGTTATCTAGTTGTAGATCTTGAGTAACACTCTTACAGTAGCGTGGGAGGCAACGAAAACATAAGGAACCACTATATATCAGTGCACATTGTGTGTCAAGTACTCAAAAGCATAGTGGTAAAGTCACTATAAGAATGGAACATCCTCTATACCATCATATGCATGGTAGGGAGTGCAACTCCCCATATGGCTCTTCAGAGCTATTTTTAGTATGCGTTGGAATGTATGGAGCCCTTAGTTTTCAACTAGTGTGAAGGGGTTCTGAAGAGTATGAAAATACAACTAACCAAGTGCAGGAGTGGTGGATCCTAAATATTTTGGATATGGGTCTTTTTTAGTATCCTTCTTCCTAGAGAGGGTCCCAATTTTATGCTTTCAGGTAGAGTAAGGCATAATTCCTTCCCCACAGATCCAAGAATGAAGAAGTGGGTCTAATTCTTGGCACGCATACATGTATTTGGTCCTATCGCTACATAATGATATCTTCTTCGACTATTGAGGAATCATATATGCTCATGGCTTCCATAACTATGCATATGTCACCGGAATTCATGATTCTCGACTTAGCTCTTTCTTGAGGGTTCCCAAATGGGGTACATTGTAAGCATGAAATTTGTTTATATGATGTTTGTTGTGATTTTCAATGATATAAATGTTTTTTTATGTTCTTTATCCGATGAATAATCAATCACTCTTTGATGATGCAGATGTGGGACCTTACCAACCTCCAGGTTCATCACCTATCCATAGGCAAGAAGAGAGAGGTGATGTAGCAAGAGTAGATGCTGCTGACTACGAGACGATAGAAAACAACTTGGAGGGGATCACGATGAACATCCCATATGCCTCTATCGATGATGTCCCGAGGCATTACCAATGCCACATAGTGGGCGTGTCTTCATCGATCCATCGCCCAGATTAGCATGGGAATTTGCATGTTATAGAGAGCAACATCCTTAATGCTCTATTTTATATGAAGCCATGTGCTTCACATTCTTTATATTTTGTTCTTCAGAAAAAAAAAAAAAAAAAAACACCTTTTGTAAACTTTTATTATTATATATATATATGAGGCTTCTACCGGCTTACATTTGTTGTATATACAAAGTGTGATTGATTTTTATAAATGTCTCAAAATGTCTATCTAACACATAATTAGACAATGGATCTGTTAATGTATTTATACCTAGGAATGTTTTGATGTTCAATGTAATCAAAATGACGCCCCAAGAGGCAAATTCGTGAATATACCCTTAACAACGTAGGACTTCAGATAGAATAAACATTACTCAACCATAGTAGGACTATCAGCTATGAATCGAGTCATACAATAAGGTGACGGATTCCAAGTGAAGCAATGTCGGTCAATAAGTCATTGACAACACTGTATTCTGTAATATTTTTAGTTAAAATTTACCAAGGCAAAGACCTTGTATACTAATCAATTCATCCGTAGGTAGATAGATTTCCCAAGTAGCAGATGTTAAGTTCTAAGTACTGTGACTAAAGCCGTCGATGAAGACAATGTAGGGTATGAAAGAAACAGACATCTAGAAACCGGCACAAGGTAAGAAACTAAATGTTGAAAACAAACAACTAAAAAAGAACACAAGAGTATTATACACTAAAATACAAGCACTCATGCAAAAGATGACTTGGGAGCATAGTACTTCTTCAAGTAAATCCAATTTATGGGTTTAATAAAAGGGATTCCATCATAGTACTTATTCAAGTAAATAGACTACCGCATGCTTTTGAGATTCTCACTTCTTTACTTCCTCGCCACGGGTCCAGATGAAGGTTACTTTTCTCCTCTCGCCATGAATCATCAGATTTCCTGTGAGTTCTCCGGGTTTCCTTTCCAAAGATTCCTGTCAGGTAATCGGGCTTCTTCTACCCCCTTCCACACTTATTTCCTCCTACAAGGCTCTATGTGGCATGAAATTCCCTCTCTGATGGTCATGTCTGAGAGCTCCTACGGATGGACAGTTCGCCCCATCCCCTCATTTATGCTTGAGGAGCCTCGCCACCTACCAATCCCCGGTGTGGGTAATACATTTCAGTGGTCTCGGGAGAGTGAGCTTTGGTTTTCCAAGCACGTACAAACCAATACAGTTTTGGTTTGGTGGAAGTTAATGCAACCACTCTTGGCCCCTTCCACCACCTCACATCAGCCATCGTATCTTTCAAGACATCCCTCCTCAAATATGCAATATATATATATTCATACATCATTTACATTCATCAACCCCTTTATACAGGGTCCGTCAAATCAAACATTCGCCTCTTTGAGTTTGCCATAGTTCTTGGCCAAGATAAGCTATTTTTACGTGATCGGGGAAATAGGGTGTTACAATTCCTCCCCTTTAGAGGAACATCATCCTCCATGTTCTATCTATCAATAGAACATGTAGGTAGAGAAGTAAAAAATCGATATGCCCATTTCATGGCATCTTCCATTCTATGTAGCCTTATCTCGCTAAAATGTTTCCACTCCACCTGACCTGTGCAATGGTTCGGGCCTCGAGCCGGGCTTCTCTCATATCCAAGATGCATTGAGGTTTTGCACGCACTCTCCTCCTAAGGCTCCATATGGGATATTAATTCAATCAATTATATGATTGGAATCATGTACATATATCTTCAATAATGAAACATGGAAAACATTATGTGCTTTTACTGTGGAGGAAGCAAGCTAGCCTATAGGCTATAGGTCACATTCTATCTAGAACTTCAAAGGGTCCAATACCAACGAGGTGCCAACTTGGCACAGGTTCCCATCCTCATGGAACTCTTTTTGGGCCTAACTCTGAGGTATACATGGTCTCCTACCTTGAACTCTCTTTAAATTCTTCTTTGGTCGGCATAACTTTCCGGCCGGGTTCTCAATCTAATTTTAGATTTTGTTTTATCTCAATCAATTTGTTGTTCCATTTCGCTCAACATGTCGTCCAATAGTAACTGCTTACGTGGATTTACCTAACCGACCTGGAGTGTTGTATGGCCTACCATAGAGGACTTCTAAAGGACTCATCCGCAGGGATTCTTGGTATCGCTGTTGTGTGTTTAACCCACTAGTGGTAGGTAGTCTTCCGCTAAGTTGATGCATTACATGCATCCTACATGTCTTCTAATATTTGATTCAATTTTTCGCTTGTCCATCGGGTTTGGAGGGTGGTAGGTGGTGCTAAATAGTAACTTGGTATCCAAACCAACCATCGCAAGGATTTCCAAAGTTGGAAGTAAATTTCGTGTCTCTATTGGACATGATATTTTTAGGCATGCCATGTAGTATGAAGATCTCCTTCATGAACATGTTGGCAATGTCTATTTTCTTACAAGTCAACTTGATTAGGGATAAAATGAGCATTATTTCTATGCTCAATTTATCCACCACTACCATGATGGCATCACTTGTTTTGGTCGAGGTTGGTAGTCCGGTGATGAAATCCATGGAGATGGTTTCCCATTTCCATTTCGGAGATTGGTGGTAGAGGCTGTAATAATCCCCGCTAGGTGTCGGTGTTCTATTTTAACCTATTGGCATTCTATGCATTTGGCTAAGTACTTAGTTATGTCTTTCTTAAATCCAGGCAAATAGAATTGTTTCCGTGTAATGCGATCATCTTCTGGTATCCTGGATGACAAGAGTAGGGTCTTTTATGTAGTTCCATCCATTATGAACCTCTTCAAATCGTCAGCTAATCTGGAATGTACAATCTATTTCTATAAGTTATCAGACCTCCATCTATCATCCTGGGTAGCCTTCATACTTATTCCTATGGGTTCTTTCTCCAGATACGAGGTCGTGGTCTAGAAGAATATGTTTGTTTCAGGTATTCCCGACTCTTTTCTTTGACATCCGTCTCGTAGGTGCTTACTGCTTCCAGGTGAATAGTTTTCATGCTTATGCTAAGGGCATCTGCCACCCTATTTTCCTTTCCCTAATATGTTTTGATTTCAAAATCAAACTCCTAAGGAGGTCATCCACCTAGCTTGTATGGTATTGGAGCTTTGGTTGGTCAAACATATATCGCAATCCATGCTGGTCTATCATAAGTATAAATTTCTTCCTGTGGAGGTAATGCCTCCACCATTTTCACATGCAATATGGCGGCTAGTTCTAGATCATGGTTCACATAGTTGAATTCATGTTCGTTCAATTTTTGCGATTCATAGCAGACCACACTTCCTCCTTGTATAAGGATTCCTCCGAGCCCTTCCATGTATCTCAGTAATACCTAGGAAATCACGGACCGTGTGATCTTTAGTATGGGTGCGCGGTCAGAGATGTTTCAGTGGTTTGAAATCTTTCTTCACATTTTATGTCCACGTGAATTTTGTCCCCTTCTTCTAGAGGGTAGTTATTGGACATCCAATCTTGGAGAGTCCTCTTTATAAATCTCCTATAGTATCCCTCTCGCCAAGCCCATAAAGGATCTCGATATTCAACGTCTCTTTCGGGTAGGCTATCATGATAGACCTAATCTTATCAAGGTCTACTCCTACCCCTTTCTTCAGATAGACATGGCCCAAGTAATGTATTTGTTTCCTCGAAAAAGTCACACTCGCTAAATTTGGTATAGAGATGATGTTCTTAGCACTTGAAGCACAAGCCTAAGGTGTTCCTATGTTTCTTTCTATTCTGGAGAGTAAATTAATATATCGACAATAAAAACCAACACAAATTTGTCTAGGGAATTTGTTGAGCACATTGTTCATCAAGCACATAAAAGGAAGACATTGGTCAACTAATGGTGTCACTACCACAAACTCAGAGGGCTATATCTCATTCCTCGGCGGTAGCGTTTTATGGATGTTCCTTGATTCGACTCTGATGGTATTCTAGATCTCGTCCATTCGAGAAGATGTACCCCCCAATTGATCAAACAAGCCATCGATCCTAGGTAAGGGGTACTTGTTCTTTATGGTTACCTTTATTGAGTTGTCTATAATATATACATAGTCCGAGTGGGTACCGCCTTTCTTTTTCACAAAATGACTCCGGGTGCTCCCCATGGAGACACAATGGATATAGCCTCCATTCATCATTTCTTTCACTTGTAATTTAAGTTCAACTAGCTCGTGTGTGCTCATCCTCTGTGGGTGTCCTAGACACTAGCACTTCCTAGTGCAAGTTCTATTGAGAAGTCGAATGTCCCTTCTGGCTGCAACCCCGTACCTCTTCCTAAAATACATCTTTGTATTCTCTCTCGCCAGGGGTGGTCTTCAGGCTTGGTTTGTCACCTTCTAATTGTTTCTTCAACATCCTGCTTTGCATATAGTGGACATCCTTTTATGCAATACTTTTCATTTGAAGAGCTGATATATGTCTCACCGAGACAAAGTTTTGGATTCCTTAAAGGTTTTTTTCCTTCTTCACTTACTCATTCCAAGGTTTTATGGTAATGTACTAGTTTGGCTTCTTTATAAGCGTGATCCATATACTAACTGGACGTGTGTCATACCATCCTAGGGGTAGTATGTTATGGGTTGCTTTGGGGAATTCACCCATAATTAATTGGTAGGCCGATATGACCTCCGCTACCCTTCTTGTGGTGCTGACTAATTCAACAACCATGGCTTGGCATTTCTAGTGTGGGTTGTAGCTTACATTTATCAACAATCTTAGGGCTATATAACTCAAATTTGAACCAGTGGTCAATCGTAATAGACACTTTGGGATGGATGGTGATCATATTCTCCTCGTGATTTCCACCTTTCACTGGGGCTTGGTGGTCACTTACATATCCGTTGCATAAATTTATGTACTCCTGGCCACGTCATCGATGGTGGTAGCTTCTTGAATGATGTAAATTCTCCAACTGTTCTATTGTCGGTGCAGGCAGTCCCTCAATAGATGCTCTTCTCCACAACCCCAACATTTCAGTGTCTCTTTGGGTTATCAATCTTTACTCAGGCGTATCCAAAGTTTATTTCCACTCATGAGGGAAAGTTCTCATTGGTGTCTCACTTCTGCCAGCTCATCCTTGAGTTCTTTTATAGTCTCAAATATTGGGGATTTAAACCCCTTTTTCTCGAATCCCAAACTATTCTTCTACTTCTAGCCTTCAAGCAGGTCCGTCCATGCCCAAGTTGTTCATAACAATATCTTTGCTTTCCGTGATAGCATTCTAGAGTCTTTGGTTTGTCAAATTCAATCCAGTTCTGATAGTCCTTAGGGTAGTCCACCCATGATTCATCATTGCACCTTTTCCTTTTCATTTTATATAGGGTACCATCTCATGAATCAGGAATATGCCTGACATATTCCTCTATGGTGAGTTTCCCCAGCTTGAGTTCATAGAATTCTTTAAAACTTTTCGTCGAAATATTTTTTCCAACAGATAATTCTTCCTGAAGTATTTCTCAAACCATTCCCAAGACAGGTCTTCTTCGTGAATCCCTTTTACATTCTTAAGGTCTTCCCACCAAATGGCAGCTTTTCCATTCAAGTTGAAGGTGGCTACTCGGGCCTTCAAGTTTTTTGATAAGTCATGGACTGTGAAATACTTGTTTAGTCCAAGAAGTACCGGGAGTTTGAAACCCTTGATTCCAAAATCACTTGTCGCCTCTACTTCCCAGACCCCGAAATTGCGGAATGCCGAAATTCCACCCCAAAGACACGTTGCGTTTCATGACTTCGGGGTTTTCAACGTAAAGTGCCCCAACTCCTTGTCATCAAAATTGCCGAAATGTCGAAATTGCACACTTGATAATTCTTTTTGCGATTCAGGAATTTGAGTGACCAAGGATTTGGCCTGCACTCCAAACTTACAAACCCTGAATCCCCGAAATGATCTTTCGGCTCAAACCGACCATGATCAATAGTTCACATTGACTCTTGGTCCCAGGGTGGCAGATTTATCCAACTCCTAACCACCTTACAGCTCCACTGAATCCTACGGTCCTTGTGATTTCACGAGTTCTCCATAGAGAATTCTGACCACCAGATGCACTCCTGGATGACTTCTACCCAAACAACTCGGTGTTCTCTCTCCTGAACTTAACTTCTATGAGACGATTTCGATCTCCGTCTCCCTTTGATCAATTCAAAGGTGTTATCCTTCCTGAGCTTTCACTTGTAAGCTCAAGCTTCCCAAAAGGATCCCTGCTCGCACTCCTTGCGGAAAACCTTCAAATAACCTTTGGTTATTTGAGTCTTCGACCCTGTGCACTCTTTGCAATAGTAATCTCTCACTCTTCCTACTGGATTTGAAAAAATCCAAGACTTCACTTGGCATGTGCACACCATGCACGGTTTTGTGCTTCACTTGGACTTCCGCTGGTATGAGAACAACGATATCTCTCCTAATCTTTTTGAGATCAAACTCAAACCCTTGTGAACGTACACCTTGCAAACGTTCACTGCACTCCTCGTAAGAATCCCCAGGAAGAGAAACAATTGAATATCATTCTTCTTCTCTCTCAGACTTCATACACTCAACATGAAATCATACACACACCACAACATTGAGATAAATGAAAAGCAGAGAAACAAAACAACTGTAAACATACCATTTAACCAATGTAAACAGTAAGCATCATAACACCATGAAAATTGAGTAAAAGATTCATATATTAACTCAAGTGTTCATGTACATGGGTTCTTCTCTACAGTTCTCTGCTACAGCTCTACAGCTTATGAATTATGTAAAATCACAATGTTCATGTTACAATGATATAAGGGTGAGGGTGTCTATATCCGTTTTCCCTCCTATGCTTCTAAACTGTCTAATCTAACATTCATATCTACCTACTTTACATTAACAGACTTAAATGCCTATTACATCCGACAGATGAGAATAATTTCTCCAGATCTGTTCATATCTCCAAGACATAAATGTAAGTACGATTCTCCTAGCTATTACATTAATGCTTCAAATTTCAAAATTCAAAACGGTTTCATAAAAAAAAACGTGCCTTTTTGCATCCGCACGTTCAGTTGTTCCTTTGACTAGGCCCGTGCTTTGGTTTTCTACAATGCTCCTGCATCATAATGCATTGTAATGGTTAGATTAAATCACTGAATAATAACCAGAAAATATGGGTCTATGGGGAGGAAATTCAATTTATGTGATGTTCAGATTAAAAGATGGTATAGCATATCTATAGAATTCTATTGTGATAAATTGTGATTTGTTTAGACAGTAATGTTTTCTACTGAAATTTTTAAGAAACCAAAAAGAAAAGAATCGCATAGAGAATTTAATACCTTATCAAAAGGAGTTTGTTCATTTCTGGTTAGTGGAGTCGGGGCCTAAATCCTAGGCAAAAATTTGCAGTAATTTTTATCTTGGCTTGCAGAAATATTATTTCAAGTGTTCTGGTGTGAAACCTCCGCGACAATCATGCTAGAGCTGCTAAACTAAGCTGTAATACTAGTCTGAAAATTCAACATCCCTTCAAACCTCTTGTGGTCATCGAATGGTATTGGGTATTTTAGTGTCATATTTTATTATTGGGTATAGCCTCGGTCTACAAGTGCTAACTTGACTTATGTTTGGATATGCATTCTACCTTCAAAAGTTTTAACTTCTGACTTGATTGGATCCCTAGTCAAAGTATTATTGGAAATCGAGTAACTGGTAATTTCTATTTAATATCAGAACACTTAATTGGAGAGGATCACTTGACATATATTTTAGTCATTCTAAGCGGAGTTAATCGTCACTCATTTTGGGTTTCAATCTCTTCTTATTATTTTAGTTTGTGTTTCCTCTCAAGTGTGCACTTTTAGATCTGCATGCCAATGTGATTAGGTTTCCAAAGTTACTAAGATTGTAATAGTAACAAAGTTTCAATTTATCATATGACTCCTATTTATCATCGAATGAATAAATTATAAGGAGAATTCATATTGGTATGGTGATATATTCATTCCATTTTTTTTTATTTATGCTCACTGATAAAAAGGATTTCAATGTTGTATTAATAAGTGAATTTATATATATACCCAGTGGATTCAGTATTTTCCTCTTGCCCAAGATGTGCAATCCTTTTTGTTGGATATAGAATTATCGCTTTTGGAAAAAAAAATTATGCCTTAACAATATACGCTTGAATTTTTTTGCGATATAACAAATAAACTCTCGAAATTTAATTGATATGAATGGAAGAGAGGTTCTTACTTGTACACCACCAAATTATCAACAATGATTATTATTTATATGTTGATTTTAAGGGATCTTATATTGGATTTGAATTTGAAAATATGAGAGTTAAAGTTTTGTTGCGACTATCTCGATAAAAGCTATAAAGAGGAAGTTCTTCATGGTAGAAGTAGCAACGAGCTCTTACATTGATTATTAAAGAAATTAGTGTTATGTATTAATAATCATTAATTGTCGTTTAGGAACCATATATTTTATTTGATTCATTTATTAATATGATATTAACAATATTAGGAAGTGAAAGAAGTGATCATTTATGTAATGTACTCATCATTTATTTATGGACTTGTGCACTGACAACTTTAATTGAAGACACAAGTTGTGTAGACAAAGGATATTTAGACGTTTTCTTAACTCTTTTTACGTTAGACAATTACTTTTAGAATTAGTGATAATTGTATTAAACTCTTAATGAAGTAAAGGTATAATTTTCATATGTGATATAGATATATATATTGCTTAATTGATCGAAATGGTTGAGTTGTTTTAGAAGAGAAAAATATATATACACAAGAATATTTACTACATCCATGGTACTCGTTATTCATTAGTGTTTACTTTTCTTTATCTTCTTATTCTTATAGATAGACACAGGGTGTTACAAAGGTAGTGAACCAGCTATTGTGCAAGAAAAGAACCAATGGAGAGTTCATGTTGAGTGCACATATTGGAGAATACGACATAAACAATGTGATTTTAGACTTGGGGTCCAATGTGAATGCGTTATCTAAGAAGACATAGGAAATGATGGAGAAACCCAAGTTAGTTTGGTCACCCATTCAATTGAGATTGGAAAACTAGTACAAAATAATACCTATTGTTAGGCTAACATGAATACATGTGAATATAGATGGAGTGTGCAGTGTCACAGATTTTAAAGCTATCGAGATTGTGGATGAAAAACAACCATACCCAACATTAATGGGACCTGAATGGGCCTTCGATAACCAATCCATTATCAATATGAAAAAGAGCGAGATGATATTTGAGGTAGGAGAAATGAAAGTTATTGTTCCATTAGACCCAAAATAAGGAAGGAGGTACATAGAACCAACGAAGGGAGATGGAATTGACAACCTATATTACATGACTGTGAGGATGGACTATTATGTGAACCCCACTACAGAAGATGCATCAACTTTGAGAAGAATTAGTTCATGCACATTAGACTTAGAAGCATTGTTCGCGTTCAAACAGTCACCAGGTGAGCAAAATGGAGAACGCTCTGCATATCCTATTGGGTTCATCAGGACAGAACATCTGTGGCAGCAAGGGGTTAACAGAAAACAAAACTGAATACAATCTAACTAACAACTGAAAGCAAATAACAACTCGAAAATAAACAAAAACATCAAACATAAGACAAGGGGGTCATCAATGGTTTCAAGGCTTGGTATATTAATGAAACCAGAGCACACGCTGAAGACAGAGACAGGGGTTCCCTCTCCCTCCAACAGAAGGTCCTTCGGGGCCCTCAACACAATGTTTTCCTTACAAAATGAATAGAACTGAACTGAGTGATGAAAGAACTCTGGGTTAGGCTGTTGATGGATTGCTTGTCAAAGACTGAGCTCTGAATCATCTGGACAGCGTAACTTTGCTTCGAATTCTCTGGTAAAACAGTGAGACCTCACGGCTATTTATAGCATTTCTC
>SNQJ01S0010313.1:16730-35690 GCA_010110895.2 Picea sitchensis
ATCATCTGATAGCCGAAATACATTACCAATCTTTACTGATGTGTCGAACAATTGAGCCCAAGGATCAAGAACCAGGAGGTGTCGTCTGCAAAGTAACAAATGTCTCACCGAGGCGGGCATACCCATGCTTGGGATAAAATAGAGCCATGGCTACTAATCAAATACATTGTATATCCATGTCAAATAACTATAAAGAGTAGCCATGATAATACACAATGGAGCTACATCTCGAAATCAAAAAGATATACATATAGAGTATCCATCTTCCAGAAGCTGATTCGGCCTGATGGCTGTACTTCAGAGCTCGAGCAAAAACTTAAAAATCTTCTAAAACTTAGGTAGGAGTGTAATATAAGTGTATGACTGCACTACCCAAAGGTCTTCGATGGCTCATCAGTTATGGACTTGATAATCTTGATGATCGGACTGAAGGCTTCAGTGATTTCGAACAAGGACTTTATTGGATGCTCAGGATGGTCATGTACGCGGACAAGAGACATATTGCAGAGGGGCCGACTCAGGCTTAGTGAAAAAATTCCCTTGGATAATAGCACGACAAGTGATAAGACTCAGACAACATATTTGTTAATCATAAGTCTACGAAGCAAGAGGCAACGCAAACTCTCCATATGTTTGGAAGAATAACCAAACGGTGGAGGACACAACTCTATATAGCGAGAAAAACTTCCTAAGGTCATACTACATCCCAAAGTATGATGATCAAACTGACAGATGTACTTTATTCAAGGGCGACTCATTATGCTGCCAATAAAGAAAAATACTTTTCCCATCCTCTTTTTGGGGTATATTTGATTTTTTTTTTTTTGTTCTTTTTTATAATTTTGGAAAAAAGAATAAAAGAATATTACGTTACAATGGAGGAATGAGTACTACAAACATACAAGCTCAAGGCACAAGGACAAGACTGATGTTCTTGTAAAATGATACTCGGGGAAAATCTGCCGGTGGCCAAAGGTGTTAAGACGTAGAAGCAAACTGTCACAAGGCTGGTGGATAAGGTATGCAAATGCGGTTGATAGAACACACAATGGTAATGTCCTTCGATGTAAGTTTAATGAGCCCAGAGAAGGTAATATCGATGGTTTTTCATATTTAGAGAGTCTGAAAAAGCATAAAAAGAGACTCCACTGGGGTACCTTTTTCGACAATAGTCTAGTCGGTTCGAAAAAGAGGTAAACTAGCATCGATTAGACATCAATTCAAAACCATTTTAACGAGTGTGACAAGGACAAGATTACTCGGCCATTTTTTTACTTTTAAGGAGTCTGAAAAAATCTTAACTATGGACTCCGTCAGGAATATTCTTTTGGACCAATTTAATGAGTGTGAAAGAATAAGGTCTCTCGGTGATCTTTTCAATTTTAGGGAGTCTGAAAAGAGCTTAACTATGGACTCCATAGGGGTTTCTTTTTCATAAATTTAGTCCCTCAGGCTCGAAAAAGGAATAAAATTATACTTGAGAGTACTCTTCTAAAGAATGAGAATTCGATAGAGTATACCTTTGTTCTTACAGTTGATCGTCCGAACCGAAAAAGGGGTAAACTACCGCCAGACAGACGTGACTTCAAATTTCAGTTTCACGAGCGTGAAAGGCCACAAGATCGCTCGACAATCTTTTCATTTTTAGAGGGTCTGAAAAGGGCTTAAAAATAGACCCATTTAAGGAATATTATTCTGGACCAATTTAACGAGTGTGAGGAAACAAGGTCACTCGACAATCTTTTCATCTTTAATGAGTCTGAAAGGGCTTAAAGAAGACTCCATTATGGTTACTTTTCTCAGTTACTCTGGAAGAGATCGAAAAGCATAAATACAGTCTCTCCGGATGTTTCTTTCAGATCTCAAAGCGATCTTGAAAAAAAACAAAGTTAGCTCATGATAGACTCTTTGTGGGTCGATGTCTGGCATCTCCTCGGGGGAGTTGTATGCTCCGACGAAAACATTGTCTATGACGCCAAGGGTTCTGGAGATATTGATAGGTATCATTTCAGAAATGGTTTCCATATTACCCTCAACATAGATCTTGTGTGTAGCTAAGGGATTAGTATGACAAGACCTATCTCCAGTCATAGTCATGGTGAATTCTCCTGCTTTGATTTGGCTTAACTTTGGGAGGAAATATGATCTGTGGTGAAGATCTTCCCAAGGTTTGTCTGGAACAGTCATTGTTTCGATTACTGCTTCATCAGAAGGCAAGACTAAGTCTAACGAATCGACGTTAGCGAGAGAACCCTGAGCCCAAATAGGCTCTAGAAGTGGATCTAACTCTTGTGCAGGAGTCGGATCAGGGTTAGCTGAAGCTTGCTGGACTAAAGAGTATGCTACCTCAGCGACAGACAAGGGAATGGACATGCCTGAGTGCCTTGTCTCATCCATCATGGCTGATGGGGAAGGAAGAATCCAATGATCCTCAAAGTAAGTCATGTGGAATGCCAAAACTTGAAAAATCTTAAGCTTATGGTGATTAGATATAAATTTGACATTTTCATGAGGAGGTGGGTAATCGAAGGTACCCATCAAGGATGGGCACAAACCAACTCCTACATTAACAATACCTAGTTGAGGATTATCAATCATGGAGACCGTGGATGTCCCCAAAGCTGGGTCAGGTCTGGAAAAAGACAGTTGATCGATGGTCACTATCCGGCCCTGATGTGGAAACAAAAAGACTTGAAAAACTGTAGAAACCACAACTTTCATAACATAAGTCCAACTTCGTCCTAACAAGAGGTTATAGTCGAGGGGAGCATCGACTACTTCAACACACACAATCTTCCCTCCTAACTGCACAGGGAAAGAAGGAACGATGCCATGTGGTCGGAAAGAATGTCCGTCAAAAGCCATGAGGAGAGTAGGTGATGGAGACAAAGCAGACTGGCTAATGGCCTTCCAACATGCTAACGACATAATGCATGTCGAGGCACCCTCGTCAACCACTGTGCAGAAGATATTCCGTGTAAAAAATTTCGTGGGATGAGCCACTACTATCTGAAACACTACATGGTAAGGCAGACAAGGGTTTAAGTCGGTTGTATCTAACATGATGGTACCCAGATTACAAGTCTCAGTAGAGCCCAAAGCAGTTAACAAGGCTTTCCTCTGAGTAGGGCAGCTTTGGAGGACCTCCAAACCAGACATCACACAAGGGGTTTGTGATAAATCCTCCACCACAGAGTAATTTTGGGCAGCCCTTGTGTTTGGGTTGTGAGAAGATTTTTTAAATACACCCTTTGGAATGTGTGTCATTGTTTCTCCCAACATCTTCTCGATCTGTAAAGGAAGAGATGGGAGATCAGCTTCTTTACCCTTCTCAGAAGTGCTTGGTTTACTATAGTAATGCGCTCTAGTCATTATGAAAGCATCACCCCTAACCATATATACCTTCGTTGATGAGGGACTGTTTGGAGGAGGGAAGGTTTCTTGGCTGCCCCCTTCTGTACTTGTAGAGGCTTGAGTTAAATTTTGCCCATGTTGAAAGAGATTAGTCAACACTACTTGTTGTTGCTATGTGACAAACTTTCGGGCCTCTGCAAGTCGAGGAAAAATATGGGTCGGGTGGTCTTCTGCACACAAGTTGCATGGATACCTCGCCTTCCGTTTTTTCGTGGTGTCCCCGCCAACATTATCAATGGGTTTTTTATCCCCCTTACCCTTCTTTTGTTGTTTTTTCCTCCCTTTAGGCTGCTGGGTGGCCTTTGGGTTAGTCGACTACACGGAGTGTACTTCCGACGTTTTGGTAGGGGGAGCATCCAAAGCAGTAGTCTGGTTGGCTGCTGTGTGTTGTATGGATAACTATTGCAACTGTTTTGTCAATTGCTCAATGGGCTTGATTTGTGATGAACCAACAATACCATCGGCATGTGGTCCAACTCTCTGTCTAGTTTTATCCAGTATCAAACGTGGTACATCTGGAAAGATGTTGTATAATAAACCAAATTGAGAATAGATGAGCTCAAACTGTTGAGACCTCATGATGGCATCTTCTTCGGAGAAAACTTTGGAAGTCGCGACGTCTTTGGATAACCGTGGGACCAAAGAATTAAGGAACCACTCAAGCAAGAATGATGGTGGGACTGGTACTTTGATTAGACTCTTCTGACATCTCCACTCTTGGATATGATTAGAGATATGGTCCATTGTTGTCTGTTCAAAATTGGTGAGTAGCTCTGCACCAACGTCGTATCTCATAGGTAACTAGAAATGGTTAAGGAAGGCCATCGCCAGTTCACCAAAAAAAGAGTATCTTGAGAGATTGAGCTCAATGTACCATTTCACGGCACTCCCAATAAGAGTACGTTGAAACAATCGCAACTGTACGGAGTCATATTTCAATGAGTTAGACGAACACCAAAGATGGAAGGTACTCACATGATCACCTAGATCTTCATTAGGCTTGGCCTCCAACTTTGGAATGTCCGAAGGAAAATTCGTTGGCATAGGAGGTCAATGTGGATCGTGACAAATAGGATCATTTAACAACCTTGTCAAATCCGGAAAGTGTAAAGCTGCCAGGAATGGTAGTTTGGGTTATTGCTGATAACCTGGGAAAAAGGGTCCTGGAGTTTGACTGGAACGAGGCTGCCAGGAAACGTTTGGCTACTGGCCTGGATTCTGGTAGAAACCATGCCCTAACCAGCGTAAGGATTTTGCATATGTGGAGACATCATCAACTAATTTCCCATAAAGGACATAGTGTGTTGGGCATTCATCGTGTTCGAAGGAATTTGGGAAGGATTACCCCATGCCGGTCCTGACAGGAGAGGCATAGTAGTCTGTCCAGGGTTCCATTTTCTGTGGAAAGAATTACCCCAGAATGACATTCCAGAGGAGGGAACGGATCCTTGTCTTGAGTTCCAAGGTCCTGCTATATGTGGCTCCTACGCAGGAATAGTACCCTGCGAAGGAGTGGATTGTCCAAAAATGGGATTGCCCCCAGACGGGAAAGTGGTTGATGAGAAAGTGTTGTTACCAAACGTCCCATTCCAAAAAAACAGTGTCAAACCTACCGGCATATTGTGTGTAGGTGTTCCTTGACTCCCTGCTCGAAATAAACTAGTGTGTGTAGGCTACCCGACGGACTGCTGATGCGGACCACCAAGTGAAGGGGACGAAGGAGGCATATGACCTCCGGCGTAAGGAAAAGAGTTAAAAGGGACAGGAGTGCCCCCAAGTTGACCTTGCAAAGGAGCATTAGAGCTCCCTACCCCCAGACCCAAAGTTTGTAAAGTGGAGTAGGTTAGTGCAGGACTTGTACCCGAACTAGGCATATCGTATGAGAATGGAGGACCTGTCGCACTAGGTGTGAAGGGGGTTGTGGCCGCCGCCATAGACGGGTTTGTTCCACTCTGCGACGTAGTTGCGGCTGAGACCATGGTGGCTCAGACTGACGATGGTAAGTTAGGTGATGATTCTCCTGTGGTAGCAACTATGGTGGGAATTGAAGAATTCCCAGAAGAAGTAACAACTGTGTGAGGCATTGTCTAGCGTTCGTGAAATTGGATTGGTGCAGTAAATGGTGCCCATATATCAGTGGTTGGGGTTTCAACCGGGCCAATATTGGCAGTTGATTCCTCCGGGAGTTGTTCGGGCACAAAGGTTTGTAACCTGGTCACTTCAAAAGACCCTTGTTGGTCTAGCTTCTGCCTTAATGGTGGCGGGGGTGGCTCTAGTGTAACTGGCGGCAGGCCCAGAAGCCTTCATGATCGGCGGATCTCAGGATCCTCCACTGCGTGAGAATATCCAAGACACGCTAAGGTATTCTACACATTCAAAAGTAACACACACTAAAAAGAATCCCCTAAGAGATAAGACAAGCAATCACTAAACTATTTAGAAGAACAGTTACAACAACCAACACTAGAGCAACTTACCGGTGCAAGTGAAACCCAAATATGGAAGCACCCTCCGGGTATACTCTGCAAAGCATGGCCCGATATCTGTCCTAGGTACCGTGGTATACCCCCGCAGTCACCCGTGTATGTCCCTAAGAAGATTGGCAACTAGGTTGCCAACATACAAACAGTCACCAGGCGGGTACAGTCGAAAGTTGGGTAGACCACAATGAGTAGGGTATCAAGCCCGAAACCTATCAAGGGTATCGAGATAAAATGGTTCGGAAGACAACTAAGGACCTCAAACATATTTGAGACCCATGAAGCCCCATCGCAAATGCAAATGATGAAATCCTAAAACAAGCCCTCAATATGTGTTCTCCACTACGATTGGTCCGGCTTTGGAGGGGTTATCTCCACTACCTTTCTGCACGCGACCTCGTGTTTATCCCCTTTGTTAGAGGGGGGTCTTGGATAACTTCCATGAAACTGGACTTAGACACTCCCTATATCAGACTCTAATGTTTGGTTTTGAATGGCCTTGAAGAGTTTCCTCTCCAACCTAATTCAAGGCCCTAGTCGTGAACTAGTTTGTGAACCCTACAAACATAAAAGTCTTGTAGATTTTAAGATCAACGTTGCTTTTAAGGATTTTTCTTACGTCAAGGGTTATGAAGGTTAAACTGATGATGTGTAAATATGAAAGCAAAAGTGAATGAAAAAAGATTGAAACAAAATACTTTTACTAAATGCAAAATTTCAACAACTTTCCACAAAGAAATATATATATATATTTTTTTTCTTAAGATTTTATACAACAAACTCAAAGGAATTTCGCTCGAATATGAGCTACTTATGATCTAAGTGCACTGCAAAAAAGTTACAAAATAAAATACTTCTCCTTAGCTAATGATGCAGAAACACACTCTTCAACCAAAGAAGAAAATGAAAAGATATATATATTTTTTTATTTAAGTGCTAGTAAAAGCTAAAACGGGAAAATACCAACAAGGAAAAAACCAAGAAAAACAAATTATGGCATAAAGCAAAGATCGCAAAGAATCAGAGTAAAGAATTACACAATGGAAATAAAAAAAACAAAAACTCTCATGCTTGTCTAAAAACCATAATTTTTTTTTATTTTCTGTCAACTATTAACTGAGGAAAAGCAAGCTAAGGGTAGGATGACCTAACCTAGTGACTGTTCAAACCTAGACTCAAACACCTGAGAGGAATACCTCTCATCAAAGGAGGGGATGACTTCCCCACCCTGAATAAAAAGTAGCCCGTCCAAGCATGCGAGTGTCACTAAAACAACACGCGTGCAAACACGTGCTGGACAGAGACAAAAAGCGTGTACATGCGGGCTGACCTTGTATAGGCCACTTGTATATCTAAATTCTAAGAAAAAATGAGAAAATAGGCAGTCCAGACCAGGAAGAGGCATATGGTATTGATAACCAGGGTCCCTTGAAGGCTTGGATGCTCTTTCTAACAGAAAAGACAAATAATGCAAGAAATAATAAGGCGAAAAAAAGCAATCTGAGATAGGACGGTGAACCAGCAAGACTCAGATAGAATTCTAGAAAACCCCCTAAGAATGTATAATTCTAACAGGGAAGAGGAGGATCACCTCTAAGGTTTTCTAAATTCCTACACGCTACTGCTATCTCTACAGCTAGCATTCATACATGGGCTGTAAGACGATAAGGTGCGGGTACATGCCTGCAGGCCTTCTGCAGGCTGCATGTACCTCTTTGTGTCCCAAAAACTACAGTCAATCAAAAGTCAGGGAAAGCTGGTATGGAGAACCAGACTCCTTGCTAGCTCATACTTTACAGAAAAAGACAGGCAAAGAAAAAAAAAAAACCTAATCTTTAAACTACCCAAAAACTTAAATAAATCTAGGAACCCTAAAGAGTATTCTCCCTAGTACGATCGCCAATTTTGTTGTTGGGAAAAATACCCTATGGACTCGCAAACTAGGGTCAGACTTGCATGCAGATGTTTACCGAAAAGAAACTACTTTTTTACCTACAACCCAAGATTGAAACCCCTCTTTCACAGTAAATGCATGGAAAAGTACCACCAACCTTATTACCGGCGTTCGATGTAGATCCTCTGTTGCGCTTTGATCAATTGCTTGTGTTGCTCCTTCACAGATGACATGCACTCAAGACAAACAACAACTATGCACGCATGCTACTTCTATACTCAAGGGTTAGAAATCAAGCATAAATTAATCAAATCATAGACAATTCATGCATTGGGACGGGAAAAGTATTTTTTTTATTACTGAAAGTGAATCAACTTACAAAAAAGCTGAGACCGGCTACCGCTCCTTGAACCTGATCCTGGGCTCCTCCTCTTATGTCCTTCAACTACTTTGTGTTAAATATCCTTTGGCATGAGGAAAGGCTAAAGGGTTGGGACAATGGATTACGTAAATGGGCAAAGTTTCTTCGCTATATTTTTTCCTTTTCCAAATGGTACCCCTACCCCTTCTTTTATAGTCTAGAAGGAGCTGGGGTTTTGGACGAACCCTCGGCCATGCATGGCCGGGAGTTTCAGTTAACTGACCCATAGATTTTTGTTCCATTGGAAACTTTCCTTTTTTCGTGCTTTGTTAGGTACACATAGGTTGTAGTGATTCAGCCAGCGTGCACACGCGTGCAGTAATGGGTTAGGGTGCGTGGGCCTTGATACAAGAGGATTTTCAAAGAGTTATTCAGCAGAGTTTTGGCAAAGAAGGGATATGAGTTGGTCTGATGCCAGGTAAGCATGTGTGGTGCAATTTAGGGTTATAACAACATATATCAAAGAGATATATCACAGGGAAAACCCTTGTTTGTAGAACCCTTGAATACCTAACCCTTGTGGATGGAAAAAACAAAAAAAACAAAACATACAAGATATATTGCCACACAACTATGTTCACGTTGCCAAATCACTACACATTTCTTCCTTCTTAAGAATTTGGGCTTTTCATCACTACAGTATTCTTGATGCAGGAGCATCGCTCCAAGCCAGCTACATGCCAGTCATCCAACACATCAAAGCATGCATTCGATGGGAGAGAGAGGCACATCCTTCTCGACTTTCAAATTTTGAAAATGTAATTAAATGTTGTAAGGCTGGTAGAGCCAAAAAGCCATGCATATGCACAGAATTTAGTAAAGGTTTCCTTAAATAGGTTGTAAGGCTGAGATCTAGATCCGACTCGGACTAGACAACCATTCAATATAATTGAATGTAAATTAATGAGAGTAGGTAGCTTGGAGGGAAGAGCTCAAGGATCCCCTCTTTGTATCTAGTAGTAAGAGTTTCTTAGAAGGGGAGAAGAGATTCAAGACTTTGTTGCAGTTCGAGCTCAAACACATTGTAATCAAGCATTCTTGATTAATTCAAACAAAGCAGTTTTTCCTGCATGTTGTTGTCTACATGTTTATGAGTTCATGACTGAATGTGTTTATGTGTTGATGATATGTTGTAGATGTATGTTAGGTATACATTTGCAGGGATAGACATAATTTATTGTCTGTGAGTTCTTTGATTCCAGGTTTGGGTTCTTTGAGGCTTCATGCAAGAGGTTGCATGATAGAATACTACAGGTTCTATAAGCCAGTGCAAGGAGTGCACTTCTGAATTCTACGGATTCAGACAAAGATGTGCCAGGAGGGTTCACCAGCTGAAGTCACTGACTCAAGGAGAATCCTCAAGGTTGTTGAATACCTTGGAGGTAAGACTGTGCAAAAGAGAGCACAGGACAGACCAGAATCATTGATGGATTCTGTAGAAGCTCTGCCAGGAGGGCATTGAGCAGGTGCATAGAAGGCATAAAGAAGACAAAATTTCTGAGAATTCTATAAGGCTCTGCCAAGACAGAATTGAGCGGATGCACATGATGCATTAGGAGAAGAACTCTATTTCGAGTTCAGAAAGAAGACAAAATCACTAAGGATTCTAGAAAACTCTATCAGGAGGACATTGAGTTGGTGCAGGTGTGCACAAAAAGAACTCTTGTTTGAGTTCAGAAAGGAGAAGAAGTGTTAGGAGGAAGACCTTCACAAGGTTCCTGAACACCCTACAGGCACAACAAGGAGTGCTTGAGCAGGAAGTTGCCAGAGGGCATTTCCATCCTTTCAAGGAGAGAAAGGGACAGATACCATTAAGGTTCGAGCAGTTGAAGCTTAAAGAGGACAAAGACCTATGCAAGGAGTGCACTAGGCCAACACTCAAATGAAGTGTTGATAGATAGCTGTGTGAAGGCTCCTCAAGTACAAGGAGTGAGCACAGGAAGACTTTGTTTCACATATGAAGCTTAGGAGGGCAAGCGCAGGAGTGGGAGACGAGAGAGAGGACTTATTCTAAAGTCCTGAAGCTTAGGATAGATAGCATAGTTGTGTACAGGGATCCTGGAAGGAGTGCAGAGGTCGAGAAACCTTTGAGGTTTCAGAGTCGACAAAGCTCAAGAGGAACAATGTCCTTAGAATATAGGTAGGAGCCGAGGATATAGGCTTCACAGCAGGAGCAAAGGCTAAGACCTTTGAAGTGTTTGAAGTCTTCCAAGTTCAGGAAGAAGTGCAAGCTCAAGAGGGAGCACAACTGTTGTTAGATCAGCTGGAGAGGATGAAATCTGGACCATTGAATCTATGTTCAGGTAAGCATGAGGAGAGTGCGTAGGCAAAAGAGATCTGGGCACATGGACCGATAGCCATTGGATCCAGGAGAAGCTGCACAAGGTTTAACCCTCGTATTTGAAGAGGGGAACGAAAGGCCTATTTTGACATTTTGGCTATTGGGAGATACAAAGGGCAAGAGTCGGGACTCTTGACCCATGAAATCCCAAAAGGTTCATGACCGTCCAATAGGAGGACACGTGGCGAGGCGTAGAGGTTTCAAGGAAATTCCCGAAAGGAGGATTTTGGCATTTCGACTACCGGGAATGCAAAGGATAAGCGTTCAGAACCCTTGACAGGTGAAATCCAGAAAAGACATAGGTAGTCGGATTAGGAGAGGCTATGAGTCGTTGATCCCAGTTCAAAGTGGAAGATCGACATTTCAAGGATCGGTACTTCGGTATTTCGGATACCGGGAGCTCAAAGGGGTAGGGAAGAGTTGTTGCAGCCAGGATCGTGAAGTCCCGAAACACAAAAACCCGAAAGAAGATGGAGGAATAACATCGTCTATGGAATAGGGTCAGCCGTTTCGGCATTTCAGGATTCGGCTTTTCGGCCATCCTGAGGACAAGAAGCCGGGCACTTTGGCATTGGAATCCTCGAAGTCCCGAAAGCGACGTATTGTTGGAGTGGGACTACGGTCATACATTTCGGCAGTTTAGGGTTCAGCTTTTCGAGAATCCCGAGGAAAAGAGGTTGGGAGGGCGCTTTGCACTAGAAACCCCCGAAGTCGCGAAATGTGACATATCTTTGGAGTGGGTCTATGGTCACACGTTTCAGAAGTTTGGGATTCCACATTTTGGCAATCCTAGGGACAAGAAGTCAGCCACTTGACATTGAAAGTCCCGAAGTCGCGAAACGTGACATACCTTCACAGTTAGGCTATGGTCATGGAGGAAACAATCACATGGACTGAGATGTGGGCCAGGCGTTAGTTACCGATTGAGTCCATTTGGGCATTTCGACATTTCGGAGTTCAGGGGATCGAAGATTTAGAGACTCATGACACTACGATTCACAAAATCGCGAAACCCAAAATCCCTTTTCAGAAAAGGTCACGGTCATGTCTGGTGGTCGTGTGGAGGTGCAAACTCACACTGAGTGCTGCTTGTGAGGCGTGGGTTTTCATGCAAGACCTGTGGATCTGATTCATTGAAGGTTCTAGCAGGGAACTAAAGGAGACGCTTTGGCTCAAGGATAAATCAGAACGATCCTAAGACCGAGAGGTTGCGCAAAACCTGTTGAGGCAGGGGGGAGCTGCGTCAGTGTGGTATCAGAGCAGGACTTCATCTATATATTTCAAATGAAGAGGATTGAAGAGATTGTTGCAGGATGCAACAACAAATAGAGAGTTAGGTTGATTGTAAGGAAAGGATGGAAGCACTCACGGTTGCAGACTGACAACAACAAGTTTTCCAGGAGGGAAAACAGGAATAGGAAAATGGCTACTGAAGGCCATGGATGAGGTGGAAAGAAGAACCACCAGCAGCAGAGAAAATATGAGATGGATAAGGAACTTGCTAAGATAAAGGTGAGGATGGAAGAGCTTTCACTATGGGTGTAGCAGGATGCAAAATCGTGATGGGTATATGAATAGCCCATGAAAACGAAAGTGAAATGGTCAGTCAAGGAGTTATTGGCCCGAAGGCAGTAGAAGTTGTTGAAGGAATTCCTGAGGTATGTGGAAGACCTCAGGGTTGAAGAAGAATTGGTTCATGTGTGTGAACCAGAAGCTGGGAAAAATCTCAGTGATGATGAGGAGAAGATATCACTGGAAGATCTCAGAGACTGCCAGGCGGACAATGAAGAATTTTCAATTTGCCAAGAGGGAAATAAGAAGAGGTCACATGATGATCTCAAAGACTACTAGGAGGGAAGAACAAAAAATTCAGGTTGCCAGGAGGGCAATGATATGAGATTGTTGGAAGATATTAGAGACTGTTAGGAGGGCAGAGAGGAAATCCCAAATTGCCAGGAGGGCAGGGGAAAAGAAGTGAGACTATTTGAAAGTATCAGGAGCTCAGAAGTGAGTTCATGTTAGCAGGGAGTGCTGATGGAGATGGGATCGATTGATCTCATAGAGTGACAGGTGGGAAACAGAAAAATCCCATGTTACTAGGTGGGAAAGGGAGAGCAGATGGGAGTGACTAAAAGTCTCATGAACTTGGAGGTGAGTTAAGATCAGTGAGAGGAGATAATAGAGGAAGATAAGAAGAGCATTCTTATGATTGGAGGGATAAAGGTATTCCTTCCATATATCCCAGTTGAGGCTAACATGTGTGCATGGATCGATAGCCATTGGATCCAGGAGAAGTTGCATGAAGTTTAACCCTCGTATGTGAAGAGGGGAACGAAAGGCCTATTTCAACATTTCATCTACCGGGAGATACAAAGGGAAAGAGTCATGACTCTTGACCCATGAAATCCTAAAAGGATCGTGACTGTCCAATACGAGGACACATGGCGAGCGATCAAGGTTTCAGGGAAATTCTTGAAAGGAGGATTTCGACATTTCGGCTACCGAGAATGCAAGGGGTAAGAGTTCAAAACCCTTGACCCATGAAATCTCAAAAAGACACAAACTATTGGATCAGGAGAGGCTACGAGCCATTGATCCTAGTCTTGAGTAGAAGACCGACGTTTTGGGGATTGATACTTTGGTATTTCAGAGGCCTCCTGGCAGAGCTTCTATAGAATCCCTCAATGATTTCGGTCTGTCCTGTGCTCTCTTCTCAACATTCTTACATCCAAGGTATTCAACAACCTTGAGTATTCTCCTCAAGTTAGTGACTTCATCTACTATGACCTCCTGGCATGTCTTTGTTTGAATCTGCAGAATTCAGAAGTGTACTCCTTTCACTGGCTTATAGAACCCGCAGTATTTTGTCATGCAAGATTTTGCATGAAGCCTCAAAGAACCCAAACATTGAATCAAAGAACTCACAGACAGTAAATTTTGTCTATCCCTGCAAATGCATACTTAACAACCAACATAGACTGTCATGGAGAAAGAGATGGAGAAGTTATTAGAGGCTGCCCAAGTAGAGGAAAAGGATCATTCGAAAGAATGGCTCAAAATTTTCAGCTAGGAAGTTGAAGGGGAGATAGCTCCACCACTGAAGCTGATAGTAAGGGAAGAAGAAGGGAATGTAGATAAGATGCTCACTCCATGGGAGAAGGAGTTGGAGATGCTAGAGGATTGGTTGAACCATCTAGAGCCAGTAGATGATTTCCATGAGAAGACAGTCATGCAGATGTTGGCAGAGGATCATTCTAAGGAATCGCTCAGAAATTTCATCTAGGGAGCTGAACAAATGATGACTACAGTGCCGAGGCATGCAGTAACAGGTGAAGGATAATTCCAGTTTGAGGAGCAGCTGGAGGAAGCTGGAGATATGCTAGAAAGAGAGCTAACAGTCAAGCTATCAGAAGAGGAAGCTGAGAAGAGACTGAGTGATGGAACTACAGAAGAAGAGTTTGCAGTAGAGTGGCTAGCTAGTGCCATAGATGAGGAAAACAACATGGGGGATCATGATGATCTACTCACCAATAAGGAAGAAGTGCAGCTGAGAAGACTGTATAAGGAGAGCCAGCCATTGGAGCAGCTTCAGCTCAAGGAGAAATCAGAATGATCCTAAGACCGAGAGGTTGTACAGAACCTGCTAAGGTATTAGGCAGCTGCATCAATTCTTCAAAATGGAGTATAACTCAGCAGGTGTAAAAAAAATAAAAAATATTGGATTTTGTTGCACCATTATTTGAGACGTATTGCATTGGATTTCTCTCTTCTCCCTTATCACATTCATACCTATCATTTTTCAGCAATTGTTTTGACCCCACCTGCCCCTTTTCGGTTCCCTCGTCATGATGGCCCATACCCATAGCCACGACTTCGAAGCTCGCTTCAATACCTTGAAATCTAATTTCATAGAGACCCGACAAGAAGTGAGACAACTCAGTGCCAATATTTCCACCATCAATAAAAACATACATTCCTCCATTGTCGCCTCAATTGAGGAACTCAAAGAAGACCTCAAACAAGACATTACTACCCATATTGAATCTGTCACTTTGATGATCTGCACCAAGCTGCATATCCATGTAGATACCCCTTCATCTGATCCATGTTTGCATACCGAAGTTTAAACTTCCTCTCATTCCCATAATTTTCAACACCATCACTTTCAGTGTGACCTACGCCTTCACCATGTGCATGTGACCAAATTTGATGGCTCAGATGCTACTGGTTGGGTAACTCAAATGGAACATAATTTCTCTTCGTATGGCATTACAGATGAGTTGGCCAAACTCCAATATGGTGTTCTCCATCTAGATCAAGAACGTTGGGAATGGTGGCAATGGATAAAATCTACCCGTCAAGGGTATGTTTCTTGGACACACTTTGTGGTAGATATTTATGAACACTTTGACACTGACACAAACCATTTAGGTCATTTCACAAAGTTGAAACAATCTAGAAGAATGGAATAATTTATATTTTCTTTTGAGCGATTGGATTTTCATACAGAGGGCATGTCTGATGCTTTTTTCCGAGAATGTTTTATCAGTGGCCTCAAGGATGAGATTCGTTCCCATGTCTTCATGGATCTGCCTCAGAGTTTGGTGGAGTCTACTAAAAGAGATAAGGAAGCACAACAATTTGTCTCTTCTGAAAACTGGAAACCCTCCTTTATTCCTCACACTAAACCTATAAGTCCCACTCCTCCTTCTACTCCACTAAAGATCCAAAAATTGACCAGGGCCAAAATGGCTGAACTCCAACTCAAAGGCCTTTGTTATAAGTGATGACAAATATTTTCTAGGACACAAGTGTAAGGAACAAAATATTTTTATGGCCATCTCGAAGGATGTTTCGAAAGAGGATGTTGAAGCTCCCCTTGTGTTTGTGTCACCTGAACCCATTGACATAACCCCTCCCTTAGACCCTCCCAAAGTAGAACCACTCATTTCCCTCAATTCTCTCACCGGATTCTCTGCTCCCCAAACCCTCAAACTAATCAGCTACATCAAGCATAGGAAGGCCATCATTCTTGTTGATAGTGACAACACCCATAATTTTATTCATTGCCACATTGCCCAAGAAACTAATTGCTATATATGTGTAGTCAATAATTTCCAAATCATGATTTCCAATGGTGGATCCATAAAATGTGGAGGGCATTGTGAAAATGAGCATCTCCAAATTGGTGACTACCACCTGAAATATCATATGTTTGCTATTGATATGGGCAATTTTGACATTGTGTTCGGTGCAGACTGGATAAGAAATTTGGGTCCCATCCTCATGGATTTTATGGAATTAACCATGCAATTTGACCAAGAGGGCCAAAAATATAAGTTCCAAGGCATCACCACCAGTTCCCTTGAGATCATTAGTTCCCATCCCATGGAAAATCTGCACAAAAAAGATCATGCTGGTGCCATTTCCCAACTCCATGCCATACAAGCAACTGAGACACCATTTGTGTTGTATGACCTCTTATCCATCCTCTCTAAACATCAAGTGGTTTTTTCCACTCCCCAGGGACTCCCTCCTTTTCATGTTGTTCATGATCATTCCATTCCCCTTATCCCAAGAAGCCTTCCTCCCAATATTCGTCCCTATTGTCACCCCTTTACCCAAAAAAATGAAATTGAGAAAATGGTACAAGAACTGCTTAACGTAGGTGTTATCTGCCCTAGTACGAGCCCCTAATATTCTCCTATGGTCATGGTCATGAAGAAAGAAGTTTCTTGGTGAATGAATCCTAACTTCTACACCCTCAACAAACTCACCATTAAAGACAAATTTCACATTCCTTTCATTGATGACCTCTTGGATGAATTAAGTGGCACCCAGTTCTTTACTAAAATTGATCTTTATTCTGGCTACCACCAGATCTGTATGAAAGAGGCAGTCATTCCTAAAACTTCCTTTAGAACTCATGAGTTCCACTATGATTTTTTGGACATGCCCTTTGGATTGTGTAATGTTCCATCCACTTTCCAAAGCCTCGTGAATCATGTATTCCATCCTTTTCCATGTAATTTTGTCGTAGTGTTCTTTGATGATATTCTCATCTATAGAAAAACCTGGATAGACCATCCTGCTCATGTGGATCGATTTTTCCATCTACTCTCTTAGCACCAACTTTTACTGAAACAATCTAAATGTTCTTTTGGCACCTTAGAATTTGAGTACTTGGGTCATGTTGTTGGTAAGGACTGCGTCAAGGTGGATCCTAAAAATATTGAAGCTATGCAAGAGTAGCCTCACCCAAAGACTCTCAAAATATTGCGTGGATTTGTGGGCTTACCAAGTTATTATTGTAAGTTTGTTAGTAATTATGGAAAGATTGCAGCACCTCTCATTGCACTCCTTAAAAATAATTCTTTCACTTGGACTCCAACAGTTGCCTAGGCTTTTCAAACCTTGAAGATGGCCATGTGCACCACTCCAGTCTTGTCCCTTCTTAATTTCCCAAAGACCTTTTTCCTGGAATGTGATGCTTCAGGGAAAGGAATTAGCGTTTCCCTTATGCAAGAGGGTCATCCTTTGGCCTTTACCAAAATATAACTATTTGAACGACATTTGGGAAAATAAATCTATGAAAAGGAAATGTCGGCTATTATGCATGTCATTGATCTTTGGCACCCTTAGATATTGGGAGAACACTTTCAAATTAAGATAGATCATCAAAGCCTCAATTATTTTTTGGAACAATGCATTTCCTCCCCAGAGAAACAAAAATGGGTGACTAAGATCTTTGGATATGATTATGATATCATTTACAAGAAAGGAAAAGACAATGTGGTTGTGGATGCACTTTCTGGAAAATATGAAGATGAAGGGTCCCTTTTTTCTCTCTCCTTCATTGTACATGATTGGCTCGAAGCCGTTCGGCAGGAATGGCTACACGATCCCAAAACTTCACATCTGATACAATAATTGTAGTCTAATTCTCTAGTTTCCCCAGGGTACTCTTGGCACCATGATGAGCTTCGATACAAGGGTCATTTGTATTTAAGTAAATAGTCAAATCTTAAATCCACGGTACTTTCTAAGCTTCATGCTACACCCATAGTTGGGCACTCCAGGTTTACCAAAACCTACGACCGGGTCAAACATTATTTTTTATGGGATGGTATGAAACATGACATTCGTAATTTTGTGGTTGAATGTGATGTGTGTCAACGCAACAAGGTAAAAACAGTCAAATCTCTAGGCACACTACAACCACTTCTAATTCCACCTGCTATTTGGTGGGATATTTCTATGGATTTTATTGTAGTCTTACGTAAATCGGGGAATAAATCAATCATCATGGTGGTAGTTTATCTCCTTTCCAAGTATGTTCATTTATGTTCTCTTAAATACCCATTTACAACATCCATTATGGCTCAACTTTTCATGGATCAGGTCTTCAAGCTTCATGGCATGCCAGATTCTACTTTTTCTGATCGCGACCCAACTTTCACTAGCAATTTTTGGCAAGAACTGTTCAATCTACAATGCACCCGATTGCATCTCAACACAACTTATCATCCCCACACTGATGGTCAAACTGAATTTTTCAACAAGTGTTTGTTGGGCCTCAGAAATGTCACATTTATATCCTCTTTTTCCTTCACTATTCCTTACATTTCATTGTCCCATTAACCTTCCATCATACCATTTCCATAATAATACTTGGGTTTCTCTTTATTATTTTCCATTGCATTCATTTCCATATTATAAGTGAATTTGTGATTAAATATTAGAAAAATAACATATTTTCATTATATATCAAGGTTGGATGAGTTTGATGATGTGTGCAGACATATGTGAATATTTTAACAAAGTCAAATATTACCACCTAGCCTCAAATTCGAATTTCATCTTCAAGCATATTCAAAGGAGAAGATCATGGAAGATTTAGATCGCATATCTTATTTAAGATATGTGAGAGATGTGTGGAGGATTGGAAGGGATCATATCTTCTAATAATAGGAAAGTATTTGAGAATGGTTGAGAGAATAGTGGATCTGTAATTATGACACTCTTCAAGACTCTCATGTATATAAGAGAGTGTTCTCTCTTCATGAGGGGGATTATGTTATTCATAGGAGATTAGCTTGGAGAGTTAGAGATCATGTAATTCATAATTTAGTCTTGTAATGAGGAGAAGGGGATTCTTAGCTTTGTTATTCTTTCATGCTTTGTCATTTGAATCTTGTAATATAATTTGAGATTGATGCATTATGTGAGCTCACATATGTATTTTTCCATTCAACTCTTCACATGTTGTATTGCTTTCCTAGATTAATTTACTGCTTTCATAATTAGTTTTTCAATGCTTTCCTAGATTAATTTCATTTCAAATTTCCTCGCCATGCTCTCTTTCCTTCCATGAACTACAGTAAGTTGCATGCGGGCATGCAACCGATTC
>SNQJ01S0010313.1:35700-67847 GCA_010110895.2 Picea sitchensis
CTTTTCCTTTCTTAAGTCAACTTAAAAATATAACTTTTAACTTCTTGACTTTCCCCCCTTCAGTGTGAGACTATGACCTAGTGGGGGTGCCCAGGCCACTGAGTCTCCTCATCACCTCTCTAAGAGGTGGGGGACATTACACATATTCAAGAGATACTATTACTGCCACTAACATGGATACAGAGACACATTTCTTTCCCATCCCCCCCCACCATTTCTGATCAGTACCTCTTTATTTTTATGCAAGCTTGAGGAGGATAACATATGTTTGTTGATGTAAGCTCATCCTTCGGACGAGTCCCTCGAATTATATTTAACAAACCTTAAGAAGGAGTGGTCCAATCCCATATGGGTCTTTCGATCTTTGTTTAACGATTCCAAAGAGAGAATACTTAGGGGGTTTTCATGTTTAGAGAGTCTAAAAAACAATTAAAGAGAACTCCATAAGTTCCTTTTTCATAAATTAATCCGATGAGACTGAAAAAGTGATGACTTACTACTCATCAAAATATTCCTTCAAATACTTTTATGAGCGTGAAAAGAACAAGGTCGCTTGGAAATATTTTTGTTTTTACATAGCGTGAAAAGGACTTAAAGGATACTCCATAGGTTTCATTTTTTGTGTTACCATTACAAGTCCAAAAAAGCGATAAAAGTATACTCTGTTACATTCTCATTTATTTATAAGAAAGAGAAAGAACAAAAACTAAGCTTAGAGTTTTTCCTAAAAAACCCTAAAAGGATATGTACATGCAAAAAAAGTATAAAAAAAAAACAAAAAGTGTAGCCTTGTTCATTGTTTCACTCCTAGACTTTTCATCTGCAAAAAATAAACACTTGTAAATTTTCATCTCTTTCAACTTTCTGTGGATCAAACGTTTTTTTTCATTGGTTAAAAATATACTCTTGAGTTAAGTTTTTGAGGGTACCTATGCGTGGAGTTCATCGCAAGTTCCCTATATCGGGCCCTGCGACAATCTAAGGTCATCGCAGGCGTCCCTATATCTATCCTGCGATGGCTTCACACTATACGAATGCCCAGGCATATGACGTACACTGTTCAAAAAGTTTTTTAAGATGTATTTGCCAATAAAAAATCTCCAGGGAAGAAGATAAAAATGCTAATCTCTCTTTAATGTTCCATCGAAGTTTTTCCATAGTAAAAATGTTGGAATGGCGAGAGAGAGAACAAGGAGGAAGACTACTTTGTCGGGAATGACCCGGGAATGGTAATGTCCCTCCGGTAGTGTGGATTGTTAAAATTCTTCAAAATCTAGGATATGAGGGCCCAATTGAGATTTATTGAGTACCTGGTTCACATGTGGGATGTGAATGAGCAGGAGTTTCATGTGGGTGCTCAAATTCTTACGATAGATATCGAGGATATGTACTTCTTAACTAGGTTATCCCATTGTAGGTCTCGAGTAACACTTACATGTAGCAAGGGAGGTGACGAGCCTATGAACCACTATATCAGTGCACATTGTGTGCCAGGTACTCAAAATCATAGTGGTAAATTCACTATAAGATATGTTTGAGACTTACCTCTATGGACCATCCTCTATACCATCACATGCATGGCAGGGAGTGCAACTCCTCATATGGCTCTTCAGAGCTATTTTTAGTATCCATTGGAACGTATGGAGCCCTAAGTTTTCAACTAGTGTGAAGGGGTTTTGAAGAGTATGAACATACAACTAACCAAGTGCAGGTGTGGTGATCTGAAATAGTTTGGATATGGTTCTATTTTGGTATCCTTCTTCCTAGAGAGGGTCCTCATTTTGTGCTTATAGGTAGAGTGGGGTATACCTTCCCCACAGGATCCGAGAATGAAGAAGTGGGTCGACCTCATGGCACGACATGTAGTTGGTCCTATCGTTACATATAATGATGTCTTCTTCGATTGGTTGAGGAATCAGATGCTCATGGTCGACGACTATGCATATGTTGGGATGGAATTCTGAGGAAATTCTAACTTAGCTCTTCCTGAGGGTTCCTAAAGGGGGTACATAGGTAAGAAGGAAATTTTTTTTATATGATGTTTTTGTGATTGTTAATGATATAAAATGTTTTTTATGTTCTTTATCCGATGGATAATCAATCGCTCTCTGATGATGTAGATGTGGGACCTTACCAACCTCCAGGTTCATCCCCTATCTAGAGGCAAGATGAGAGAGGTGATGTAGCAAGAGTAGCTACTGCTGACTACGAGACCATATAAAACAACTTGGAGGCGATCATGATGAGCATCCCAGATGCCTCTATCGATGATGTCTCGAGGCATTACCAATGCCACATAGTGGGCGTGTCTGCTTCCATTGGTCGACTACTCCATATATTAGCATTGGCAGTTGCATGTTATAGCGAGCAACATCCTTGATGCTCTATTTTATATGAATCCATATGCTTCACATTTTTGATATTTTGTTCTTCGGAAAAAAACACTTTTTGTAAACTTTTCTTGTTATATATATATGAGGCTTCTACCAGCTTACTTGTTGTATATACAAAGTGTGATTGGATTTTATAAATGTCTCAAATGTCTGTCTAACACATAATTAGACAATGCATCTGTTAATGTATTTAGACATCTAGGAATGTGTTTGTATTCCATGTAATCAAAATGACGTTCCAAGAGGCGAATTCGTAAATATACCCTTAACAACATAGGACATCAAATAGAATACACATTACTCAACTGTAGGACTACTAACTGTGGATCCAGTCATACAACAAGATGACAGATTCCAAATGAAACAATGTCAATCAATAATTCAATGACAACACTGTATTCTGTAATATTTTTAGTTGCACGACCAAGACAAACAACAAGTAGACTAATCAATTCATCTATAGGTGCATAGATTGCCCAAGCARCAGATACTAAATTCTAATTACTGTGACTAACACCATTGACAAATACAATGTAGGGTATCGAAGAAACAGACATCTAGAAACCAGACACAATGCAAGGTAAGCAACTAAAGGTTGAAAACAAACAACAAAAAAGCACACAAGAGTATTATACACTAAAATACAAGCACTCATGCAAAAAAGGACTTAAGCATAGTACTTCTTCAAGTAAATCCCATTTATGGGTTCACTCAAAGGGATTCCATCATAATAAACCAACTCATAAACTCCCTTCTCCAATACTTGTTTGACAATATAAGGACCCCACCACATGGCCTCGAATTTATCGACCCCAAGTAAATCACGATATTGATCGTAAAGGAGAACTAGATCACCTTCAGAAAAAATACGTGGCTTGACATGCTCATTATATTGGGATTTAACACACTTCTTATGAGTTTCAATAACTAAGGCGGCATCGCGATGAGTTTCGTCTAGTTTCATCAAATACAAAAGATGCTCCTCTTCAGCAGAGGTGTTAGGGAGAAGTTCAATGACCAGTTTTAGAGATGGTATTTCACATTCAATAGGAAAGATAGCTTTGATACTGTAAACTAACTGGAAAGCTGTAAATCCCATGGAAGACTTAACGAATGTCCGATAGGCCCATAATGTTGAGAACAACATCGTGTGCCAATTTTTCTTATGAATTCCTATCATCTGTCGAAGCTTAGTAATGAGAACCTTGTTGATTGCTTCAACCTGGCCATTGGCCTACAGATAATAGGGTGTTCAGTTTTCATGGCGAAGAACCAACTTCTCAGTAAGTTCATACATTATAAAATTTCGAAAATGACTACCATGATCGGTAACGATGGCTTGAGGGAAACCAAACCTATTAATGATATGATTGAATATGAACAATGCTTCATTTTTCCCGATGTTATCAAATGTAGACATATCCTCGGCCCAATTAGTGAAATAATCCACAACTACAATGATGTATCCATACCCCACATCCAAGTGAGGGTTACATGTCATGAAGTCAATGCCCCATTTGGCGAATGGACCAACGTAAACTACAGGATGTAAGGGAGAAGGATGATATATTATCTTGTTATTATAAGTTTGGTAAGCATGACACTTCTGGATGATATTAATGCAGTCCTTAAACAAAGAAGACTTGAAATAACCCCCCCGTAAGATCTTTTGGCCAGTGGCATACCCAGACATATGATCGCCACATGCTCGGGAGTGAGAGTCANTGAAATAATCCACAACTACAATGATGTATCCATACCCCACATCCAAGTGAGGGTTACATGTCATGAAGTCAATGCCCCATTTGGCGAATGGACCAACGTAAACTACAGGATGTAAGGGAGAAGGATGATATATTATCTTGTTAATATAAGTTTGGTAAGCATGACACTTCTGGATGATATTAATGCAGTCCTTAAACAAAGAAGACTAGAAATAACCCCCCCGTAAGATCTTTTGGCCAGTGGCATACCCAGACATATGATCGCCACATGCTCGGGAGTGAGAGTCATTCAAATATTTCTCAGCTTCATCATATGTGAGACATCATAAAAAAATGGAATCAATACCACAACGGTAAATGATATCACCAAGAATGATGTATTTGCGGGCTTGATACCGTATATGATGATGATCCGTACTAGATAGATTAGGCAAGAAATTTTGAGTCTAGAGATAGATAATAATATCTCCATACCATACATCATCAGAACTGATCAGAAAAAGGGATTCGTTAGGAAAGGAATCCTCTGCCACATTTTCTGTCTCAGTAGAGGGAAGGTCACATATCAATAGAGAAAAACCAAAGATTTCTTTGACTTAGCGCGTTCAAACTCTAAGTCAAACTCTTAGAGAATAACTATCCATTTGGAGTACATTCCCCCTATAAATTGTCAAGTAAGGATATGTTGCATGGGTTTGCAATTAGAAATAATAGTGGTTCTTCATAATAAGATATAATGACAAAAACGTTGGATAGCTTGAATAGCTGCCAAGGCCAGTTTCTCCACATGTAGGTATTTGGTTTCGGTAGTCGTGAGACTCCATCTCAAATAGTGTATCATATGTTCTTCATGTGAATCATCCTCTTGGACTAATAATATAGCGATGGTAGAGTTTGAAGCAGCTAAGTAGAGGAAGTAGTCTCAGCTATAGTCAGGGGAAACAATAAATGAGTACGGTTTAAGGCACGTTTCAAAGCTTCAAAGGCTTTTTTGTAGTATCATCCCATACAAACTTGTAACCTTTCTTGAGTAGATGAGTGAATCCTTTCATCAGTTCAGCGTAATTGGGGATGAAACAACACATAACATTTTCCTTCCCTTGCAAACTTTGGAGTTGGTGTAGTGTGGAATGAGGAGCTATATTAAGAATAGCCTACACCTTCAAGGGTCTACTTTAATATCGTGTATCGACACGATAAAACCAAGAAGTTGGCCGAACTCCACACAAAAAAAACATTTGTGTGGGTTCAAATGTATGCGATAATAACAACATTGTACAAAAATGGCCCTTAAATGTGTCGGGTGACCTGGGACCAAAGGGTAACTTTCGGTAAGCAAAGGTTCCCCAAGGGAAAATAAAATAAGTCCTGTGTTGATCCACGGGAAAAATATTAATTTGATTATAGCCGGAGAAACCATGCATCAAGGAGAAAATCTCACTTTTGTCACAGTCGTCAATGATATGGTCGATGAAAGGGGATGGATAATTGTCTTTAGGAAAAGATTTATTTATATCACTATAATCTACACACATGTGAATCATTCCTTGTTTCTTATTCACCAGAAAAAGATTGGATACCCAATCGGTGATATGGATTTTATGAGAAGAATGAAATGACTACAGATTATTACCAGATGCTTAACATAGAACAACAGAGATACAATAAAATTGGTTTTCTATTCAATAAGGAAATAAGCTGAAACTATAAAATGCAGTAGAAAACAAGCTTGCTGGAATGGTGGCGGCTTATCTCTGAGAAGAGATGTGACGGCTATGCTCATTTGCAAGAAGAGGATTACAAAGAGGTTCTCAAGGCATTTTTACAATAAACAAGAGTTTTAAAAACCCAAAACATCCAAAAACCTAACCCTAGGAGATGAAGCGCCAAAAGTCATGTGGGCCCCGTTTGGGTAATTTAGTACATCAACTTCCCGTGGCCGTAACTTTTGCATACGATCTCCGTTTTAGGCGTATGATAGCCCATTGGAAATATCTATCTGAGGAATACAACAGTTACGTAAAATTTCATGAAGAAATTTTGTGCTGCAACATACCCCAAAAAACGTCGTTTAGGGCCTCAAAACAGCTTCGGAAGTTCAACACCCCCAAAAATGCTAAAAATAGTAAATTATCAAAATTGCTAGAAAGTTGTTTTGAGCCAGCTGGAAAAGGTGGGTGGCCACCGATATCCACTTGGATCAATCCTCCATCCTTAGGAAGCAATGGTCTCCATTGCGTTGAGTTCCCCCATCATATGAGGAAATTTCTGTTGAATTTGGCCCCAGGTGAGCCACTTGCCTTGGTGGAGGAGTTGCCCTGCTTTGATGACTCAATAAAGCTGGATCCTTTGTTGTCAAGTTCCCTTGATATGTGTGTCCACAATATGATCACTGGATGTTTGTTGTATTCATTTAGGGTTGAGCTTTGTTGGTGTCAATTGTTTTGCTACGTCTGAGGTGTCCAATAATGGTGGGAAATAAGGTCGAAGGAGGTCCACGTTGAACACTGGGTGCAGGACAAGGAAAGGAGGAATGTTGAGCACAAAATCATTATCACCCATAGACTTAGTGATGGTGTACGACCCATAATGGAGTGGGAAAAGCTTCCAATGGGGTCCTGTAAGGCGTTCTTTCCGCAAGTGCAACCAAACTTTGTCACCCACCTAAATCTTATGTGGAACCTGATGTTGATCATGGCGCTGCTTGTACTTGTCATTAGACTTTTGTAGGATATCCTGGACCTTTTGGCGGATGTGCTATATCCTCTCAATGAATCATATGGCTTTGTCAACCTTAGTTGGAGCAGGAGAGGAGTCAGCCGAGGTGACCGCAAGGGGAAGTGCAACATCTATGGGATCCAATGGTTGGAATCCCAACCCCACTTGAAAGGGGCTATGGCGGATTGAGCTATGTAGGGCTCGATTGTAGCTATGTTGGACATACAAAAGACTCTCATCCCATGTGCGAGGGTGCTTGGAATTATACATGCATAGGATATGCACGATCATTTGATTTATGACCTCGGTTTGGCCATCTGTCTGGGGGTGGAAGGTTGTGGATTTGGTGAGCTTGGTGTCCAGTAGTGACTAGAGGCTCAACTAGAATGTGTTGAGAAATTGACTATCCTGATCTGAGAAAATGGTTTGTGGGATTCCAAAATGTACCCAGACTCGTTCAAAGAAGAGCTTGGCAGTGGCTTCTTCTATGATGCTCTTCTTGCAAGAAAGCAAAATCGTCATCTTAAAAAATTGATCAACAACAACAAAAACACAGTCATTTCCCCGCTTGGTGGATAGGAAGCCTGACATGTAGTCCATTGAGATGGATTACCATGGTCTGTCAAGAGTAGGAAGAGGGGTGTACAGGCCTTGTTTCTTAGTGGTTGGTTTGGAAATAGTGTAGGCAGTGCAAGACTTGATATACTTGCTGAGCTCCTGTCGAAGTTTCGGCCAGTAGAAATGTTTTTGTAGCATTGCCACTGTCTTTTTGATGCCGAAGTTTCCTGCTGCCCGGCTGTAGTGGGCTTCCCAGATTAGCTTTGCTCACTCACTTGAGGGAACACATGTATGGCCCAAGCTACACAACAAACCATCCTGAAGATGGAAATTATCGACAACTGCCTTGGCACCCAACATTTGGTAGGTGGTGGCGAAGTCCAAGTCTGTCTCATAGATTTGGGGCCATCCAGAGGTCTCATGGCCATAGGAGTCTAGCACTATGGTGAGTGCCATGACTAGTGGTATACTGAAGCAATTAGCGACACGGTTGGTGCTTCCTGTTTTATACTTGATGTTGAGCTGGAATTGATGCAAGTATGTGGACCACTTTTGATGGCATTCATTCTGCAATTTTCCTTGTGTCTGCATGAATTGCAGGGTCTTATGATCAGTGTGGATGACTATCTCCCTCCCAAGAATGTAATGTCTCCACTAGCGGCAGGCTTGCACAATGGAGTACATTTCTTTGTCATAAGTAGGGTACTTATGGACAACATCTGATAGTGTCGCACTATGATATTCCATGGGGTGGTCGTGTTGCATGAGAACGACACCCACAACATAGTTTGAAGCATTAGTCTCAATCTCAAAGGGCTACTGTAGGTCTGGTAGTGAAAGTACATGGGATGAGAACAAGCGCTGCTTCAAATCATTGAACTCTTTTTGTTGGGGTTGGCCCCACACAAATTTCACCTTACCACCACCCCTGGTTATTTGGCTGAGGGCCCATGTAATATGGGAGAATCCCAACAAAAACCTGCAGTATAAATTGGCAAGGCCCAAGAAGGTTCGAAGATTAGTGAGTGTGGTTGGGGATGGCCAGTCACAGATGACTTGGATCTTGGTTGGATCCACATGTACGCCATGTTGATCAATGATGTAGCCTAGGTAATGGACCCTGTCCATGCTGAAGGAGCATTTTTCCAAGTTGGCATAAAGCTTATGCTGCAGCAGGGTGTACAAAACCTACTAAATATGATGCAAGTGTTCGGCCCAAGTCTTGTTGTAAATGAGAATGTCATCAAGATACACCACTACAAAAGTATTGGTGAATGGTCGCAGAATATTGTCCATCATCCTCATGAAAGTGGTTGGAGCATTTTTCATACCAAAGGGCATGACCAACCATTCAAAAAGGCCTTCCTTTGACTTGAAGGCAGTCTTCCATACATCTGTCTTTTCTATTGAGACCTGAAGGTAGCCAAAATTCAAATCAATCTTACTGAAGTATTTCCCCCCCATGAGTTGATCAATGAGGTCATCAATTCAGGGAATTGGGTACCGGTTTCTGACTATGATTTTATTCAGAGCTCGATAATCAATGCAAAGTCACCAAGTTCCATCTTTCTTCTGTACCATCACAATTGGGCTCTTTCAAGGTGATGAGATAGGACAGATGTTCCCCTTGTGGAGAAATTCTTGGATCTATCACTTGATCTCCTCATTATCTAACAAAGAGCGGTGATAGAGTGGTCCATTGGGCAACAATGCATCAGGGGTCATATCTATGGGGTTCTTGACCTAGCAATGCATAGGTACCCTGGTAGGTGAGGAGAAGATATCTGATTATTTTTCCATGATATTATCTACTTACTTATGTTGTGTGGAGAGGTCGGCCACAAAGACCCTAGAGATGGCTGTGATTTTTCTCTCATTCTGAGAGTGGATCACGAAGAAGAAAAACATCCCCATCTGAGAGATGACCTTCCTGCATTTCTTAGCAAAGATCAAGGAAATAGCACTAGGTGGGACAACCTCGGGTATCCTGTACAATTTCCTGTTCAAAGTAATAATAACACTACGAGGCCTAGACTCATATAAAGCATGACATTTCCATAAATAAGGTTGGCCCAAAAGAACATCACAAACTTCAAGAGGAGAAACATCACACAATACCTCATCTTTTAAGGGCTTGATTTCGTAGGACAGTCAACACTATTGGCTAACGCAAAGATCGCTTCCTTGGAGGAGACATCCAATGGTGTAGGGTTGTGGGTGCGGTGTTGTCAACAGGGCCAACCGCTTGATGACCTCTGCTGAGATGAGGTTCTTTTGGCTACCACTATCAATGATGAAGTGTAGTGGGGTGCCTTTTACCCACATCTGTGAAAAGAAGAGGCACTCTCCTTCTTTTGGCTCATCTAGTTCACCATGCTGGATCTTGGTGGTAGCAACGATGGCACTGGGTTCCGCATCAATGATCTGTCTTCCCCTTTTTGGTTCTGACTAAGAGTCATAACTTGCATCTGATTCAGAGGCTTTCACTTTGGCCACCAGTGTCTTCTTTGAGCGACAATCAACAGTGTTATGCCAAGGGCTCTTATGGAAGTTGCACCACTTCCTGATATCTTTCTTTGTCTTTTCGGTGTCCTTCATTGATTGCGGCTTGGAATGGTTGTCCTGATACTGTCCATATTTTATCTGTCCTTTGTTTTTTGGGTTGGGGATGCCCTTTCTTGGCTTTTGTTGTGAGGGGTTCCCCGACCCAAATTATCGTGTCTTTTGTTTGAGCTTCTGCTCGATTTTGACGACATATCGGTAGGCCGTGCCAAAGGATGAGATGTCCATAAATTCCATTTCGGTATGGATGTATCTATGTAGAGCACTCCAATACTTGAGCACCATATGTCTCTCTGAATTTTTGATACCCATCTTGGTGCACAAGGTAAGGAAGATATTTGTGAAATCTGGGACTACTTGGTCTCTTTCTTGCTGTAGTGTGGTCCATTTGGTATACAAATCATCATAACTTCCAACAGGGTAGTATTGTTGCTTAATAGAATCCCTGAAGGATTCCCATGTGGTCGTGACTGTAAATAATGAGGTTTCCTCTATTTCCTTTTTCTCACAGAAAGTTTCCCACCAATATTTGACATGGGGAATGACTTTAAGGAGCGCAAAAGTAATATTTTCTCTATTCGAAAAGTTATGGATATAAAAATACCCTTCTAGTAGATACAACCACTTGTCTACAACATTTGCGTCTATCTGACCTTCAAATATAGGAATATTGAAGTTTATTTGTACTTGAAGGGGGTGGTGCCTTTGCTCGAAGAAGATGTGTCCCCTATTGGTAGTCACCGAAGGATTTGCGTGAAATTATCCATCATCTGGTTCCTATTTTGTGTGATGGATTCCTCAATAAACAGTTTGAAAGGATCTCTTGTCTCATCAAATTTCTTTTCTCCTTCCATGAGAGGTCGCTTGGTTGTGTGAGAGATTTTGTCCTCAAGAGAAACAAGCTCTAAACTCAAATCTTTGTACTCTGACCTCGTTATGCATTAAGACGACAAGGAGCAGACCGCTCTAATACCATTGATCCAGATTTTATGAGTAGAAATAAATGATTATAGATTATTACCAGATGCTTAACACAGAATAACAGAGATACAGTAAAACAGGTTTTTTATTCAATAAGGAAATAAGCTGAAACTGTAAAATGCAGAGGAAAAGAAGCTTATTGGAATGGTGGCGGCTTATCTCTGAGAAGATATGTGATGAATGCGCTCATTTGCAAGAAGATTATTACAATGAGTCTCTCAAGGCCTTTTTACAATAAACAGGAGTTTAAAAAACCCTAAACATCCAAAAACCTAACTGTTATCACTGAAATTTCATCTGCACATGGTTACAAGAACTCAACATCGTCAAATAGTGAAGAAGTCATCCATGGACCTGAATTAATACCACAAAATTCAAAAAGGTATAAAAAATATACAAAGTAGTGAAAAATTGAAGAGCGCTATGAAGATATTGGGCGTGCGCACGCATGCACGTAACAAGAATGCAGAAATCACGCACATGCGCATGATGCACGACTGTTATCGCAAAAATCCGCACACCTGCTAAACAACGCATTTATGAGAGTGGTTGGCCTCCCACCCACTTATGGTTCAACTCCCAAGTCAATTTGACCCTCAAATCTAGACTGGATCTGACTGGTGGGCTGGTCAAAGACCTAGGAATGCCCTAAATGGCCTCTTTTCACACTACAAAGCAGTTAAACAATAACCCAAAGTAATGCTATAAAAAGCCATGGGTGCACCTCAGCTTTTCAAGGAATTCAACGTAATTTTATGTTGTCTCTATTGTCTTGAGGACTCCATCCTTGTCAAGAGCATATTGGCACCATTACATTGGACAATCCACCTCACCATTGAGTGGATTTGTGAAGAGTTATTTCATCATCATTTTCCATTTTTCTTTGTTGTAAGAAGAGCTAGCTAGTGGGGGTCCAAGAGCCCTCCCTTGGAGGAAGAATGGATTCATAGTCCCCTTTCTTCTTGGTTCTTTGTTTTCACTAATAGATCAGCCTCAACATTGGTGACATGGGTCTTATGGTTCTTTTTGTTTCTATGTCCCTATGCTCATGAATTTAGTTTTTATTGAATTTATTAGTTTAATTCTTAGTTGTAGTCTTTTGTTTTCTTTCCCTATCTCTTTTCCTTGTAGCTGTCCTACTCAGCAGACCCAACTGAGCTTGCAAGCACCTCTATTTTTCTCACCAAGGTGACGAAAGAGGCGCAACAGATTGGGGACTCTGCTGGGGAAAGGTATCAATTTCCTACCTCATTTAGGTTTTTCTTGCTCTTCTTTTAGTTTGTTTAACTTGCAGGTGCACTAACCGGCTTAAGCCGACCTTCCAACCAGCCAATTCCAAGTTGAATTGAGAGAAATCCATTCAGATTTTTCATTCTTGGTCGTGTGCCATATATGCGTGGGTTTTTAGGCCCATAGACGCACATTGTGCGCCCATGCGCCTGATTCACAGTTTTGTTTTGCACACGTGCGCCTGTTGACTTGTGTTTGTTCGCACGCATGTGCTCGATGCGCCTCTGTCTCCACTGGGACCCATGCATCTATGAAAAATTTCATATTGTAAAGTTATTGAGATGTGGGGAATGCCATTTTCCTTCTTAAAAAAGATGTCAAGCATGTTTTAAAGCTGCACCACACTTAGTCCCCTCATCATATAAATTGGTTAGTCAAAAAACACATAGGCACTTAGGAGGATAAAATCAATTTCCCTTATTTTCTTTTTGCCACATGGATGGCTTGTTTTGACTCACAAAGATAAGTTGGAAATCATTTTTAATCGCATTTAACTTACATTGGGACTATAATTTGAGTAACAATCGCTTAGTATGCTCTTCTCTCGCACCTCCAAGCGATCTTGAGAATCAGAAAAAGATTGTGAAACAATTTCATCTCCCTTAAAACAACATTAAAACCTTTAGGAGAGGACAACAACCCTTCTTAGGACTCCTCTTAGTTTGATTTTTCAAACACATCTTAATATTGTAACTGGCCCATACATGCCCACATGATACAAAGATAGGATAGTGTTTGATTTTTTTTTTTCTTAGATCAAAACACTAGGGAAGTTTAAAGGTTTTGTAACGGGCCCATACATGCCCACATGATCAATCTAGGATAGTTTCAAATCTTTTCCTAGATTACATCACAATAGGGAGTTAAAGGGATAGTAACGGACCCACATGTCCACATGCTAGCTTCCTAGGGACTTTTGAATTATGCAAGGTTGTACCAAAGGCACTTAGTTAATTAGGTAATCAAACACTTGTAAGGACCAAGCGAAGTCCACATGCAGCAAGGTGACATCTAATTCACTAAAAATTGACACACTTTCACTCACACACAAAAGTCACTTGTCACTCACATAGCTTCTTCTTGAAATGTGGAGGTCAAAGTAAGTTTCCTCCAAAGGGATTTCGAAAATACCCCACCCTTTTCTTGACGAGACTAGCCACTCCCATTTTTAAATCAACGAGGTTGGTTTGCACCGCCAACCTCCCAAAACAACTACATCTAAAATATTTCTAAAAACTCACTAAGTTTTCCTCCACAAGAGGTGCCAAAAGAAATTTTTAAGTCTAGGTAGGATTTCGGGGATAGGCATCCAAATAACTCCCAGATTGTCATATAGCTTGTGTTGTCGTAGTGTGTGCAAAACCTACTAAACTTTCTCCAAGTGTTCCCCCAAATTCTTGATGTAGATGAGGATTTTGTACATATACAATACCATAAAAGAATTGGTGAAAGGATACAAGATATTCACCATCATCCTCAGGAAAGTTGTTGGGGAATTCATCAAACAAAAGGGCATGACCAACCATTCAAAAATACCTTTATTGAACTTGAATGAAGTTTTCCATACATGTTTCTGCTCTAATGGGACCTGATGGTAGCCAGACTTCAGATCAATATCACTAAAGTATTTGGACCCATTAAGCTGGTCAAGGAGATCGTCAATTCGTGGAATAGGGTATTGGTTCCTGAGTGTGATATTATGTATGGCCCAATAATCAATGTAGATTCGCTAGATCCCATCTTTCTTCTGCATAAGCACAATTGGGATTCCACATGGCTAAGAGTTGGGTCAGATGTTCCTATTTTGGACCAACTCTTTGATCAAATGCTTGATCTCCTCATTTTCTAATAGAGAGCAGGGATAGACTATCCCATTGGGTAGTGGTGTGTCGGGGGTGAGATCAATTGAATTCTTGACAGTGTAAAGGTACCCCAGTGGGTGAGGAGAAGTTTTCTTTGTATTCTGACATGACCTTATCCACTTTCTTCTATTGCATGGAGATATTGGCCATGGAGGCCATGGATTTGGCTAAAACCTTTCGCTCACTATGAGAGAGAATAATGAAGAAGACAAATTTCCCAGTCTGAGATATGACCTTCTTGCATTGCTTAGCAGAGATCAAGGAAATGGCAGTAGGTGGGACTACCTCGGGTATCCTATACAATAGACCTAGAATAATATATAGTATGATGTTTCCATAAATAAGGTTGGCCCAAAATAACATAAAAAAATTCAAGGGGAGAAACATCACACAATAACTCATCTTTGAAGGGCTTGATGTTGTATGTCAAGAGACCATGTTTGTTGATCGCATCCTAGGTGGAGAAATCCAATGGTGTATGGTTGCGGGTGAATCATTGTCGGAAGGGACAACCACTTGAAAACCTCCACTAAGATGAGTTTATTTTGGATACCACTATTAATGACGAAGTGTAGCAGAGTACCCTTCACCAATGTTTGTGAATGAAAGAGGCTCTCGCCTTCCTCTATCTCATTAGGTTCACCATGTTGGATCTTGATGGTAGAAATGGTGGCATTGGTTTATGATTCAATAATCCATCTCCCCTTTTCTGGTTATGAATCTGATCCATAACCTGCATCTAATTAAGAGGCTTTCACCTTAGCCACCAATGAATTCTTTGAGTGGTAATCAATAGTGTTATGCCAGGGTCTCTTATGGAAGTTCCACCACTTCCTCATGTCTTTATTCGTCTTCGCATTGTCCTTCTTTTTTGGGGCTTAGACTGGTTGTCCTAAGGATTTCCATATTTTCTCTACCCTTTGTTCTATGGGTTGGGGATGTTGATGAAACCCCCCACCTGCTCCTGGGGTCCATGCAACCTACCGATATAGGATCATTCAAATTCATAGCAAGAATAGCTCTCAAGCCTCTGTTGATCCCCCAAAACTTTTACACAGGTACGTTTCCCTATTTCCCATGCATAAAACCAAGCTTGTGAGGGTCCTTATATTCCCACAGAGTCCTCCACGTGAATATGAGCCAAAACCATGGGCCAAACTATCTGTTTAAATCCAACTCAGGTGCTAGCCCCTTATCTTTGGCCAAAATCTCATATCACCATGATTTGTGACCAGGAGCCAACCAAAAGGTGCTACTTCGATGCTCTGGAGCTCCACGATTTGGGCATTCTACCTTTCTCACCTCTCAACTCATCCGAACATACAAACATGTGAATTTTCGAACAACATGCAGCAAGATCAATGACCCTTAACAAGCGTTCGATATTGATGACTCGAATTATCTTTAGGAATTTTGGCTTCAGGGTTATTACCTTCCCAATACACACTTCCACTGAACGATGGATTTATGGTCTATCCAGAGCCACACAGGTCCAATGGTCCACAACCCTCGACAATCCAATGATTGACATCTTCTTCGAGACTCTAGTCTTTGATAGTATTACCCACTCCAGCTTACAATTTTTTCGAACTCCAAATTTTGAATAAGCCAATTAGATGGATGACACTCCTCCACTTGATCAATCGCTCACATTCCCTTCACACTTTGTGATTCAAGCCTTTTCAATGAAGAATACCAACAATCCTCCAAAGTTCCAAATTAGTGAACTCTCAAAGTGTAGGATCTGATGATCCACATGTCCTTTCTGATAGATGACTGAGATTAGTTTTGGACTTCATCCCTCCATGATTCCTCGACTCTATCCCACTTATGAATTTGTTCCTTCAGAGTGCTAAACCTCCAAAGAATGGGATCTGTTGCCACATTTCACTGGTGGAAATGGCTAGGATGTGCTCCACTGCTTCAGAGCTTTGGGAGTCTTCACACGTTAACAACACTTGTCCAACTTCCTCTGAAGTGCCAAGTCTCCATATCACGGGATCTAGCACCATATATCCTCTCTTGATCAATTGTGGAGATCCACTTTCACGCATCCACCGAAATCGACAGTGGAGATCTACTCCATTCTTCAGAGCTTCGATAGGCTAACAAGATTCCACCTCTACACCTCTTTTGTCCTAGATATCCAGTCTTCCAGACTACCTCTAATATGCTGACACATGTCCTTACTAATGGATGGTCCCCATTCTCTTCAGGCTTCGGGACTTTGGGAGGCTCTCACACTCCACGAAAAACTTTAAAATGGTCAAAATTCATGAATTCTGAAGGAATTCAAGGGGTTAAACCCCGTGCTACTTACCTGGATCCAATGGTTGTTGGTCCCCATGATCATATCATGTGGATGGTATTTATCCTCCCTTCGTGCGTGCTCCACCTATAGTCTAGACTCATATCCAACAATCGATATCAATTTCCGCAACATATACAACAATCACTATAGGTACTCATCTTCGATTCTTTGCACTTTCCTTCAAATGGAGGATTTATTGAGATTTTCCAAAGGCTTATCCTTTGATACTTCTTCTGTGAGAATGATTGTTTGGCCTCAACTTGTGATGAACCTTCTGAGATTTGAATTTGAAATAAGTCCTATTTGTCCTCACCTTGCAATCCTTCTGTAGTCTGGGACTTAGAATACTTTCTCTGTCTCCACTCCTTGCAAGGCTCTATGCATAATGCAACTATTTCTTCTAAGATTTGAAATTACTCAAACTTCTAAGGGTCTTGGTCCTTTTTGCCTGCAACAGTTTCCTGTGCCATCCTGACAGTCATGTTCTTCCTCCTAAGATTTTGTGTACTTGAAACAACTTAACCTTTGACGCACTCCTTGTGCTCTCTCTATGCAAACTTGCACTGCTCCTACTGAGATTTATCTTCTAGTGTGCCCACTTGGAAACCTTCTCACAGAACTCGAAGAAGAGTTCTAGCATACTCCTTGGGCCTACTCAATGAACTCCTTCTAGAGCCTCCTTAGAGTGTTGATTAAATCTGATGTGTTTTCACTTTCACATTATTTCTATATGAGCTTGAGAATGATTCTAGTGTGCCCACCTGTCACGCTCTTCCTGAACTCAAAATAGAGTTCCTACGCACTCCTTGCACTAGCTTCACATATTTGTTCAACTACTCTGGTGTGCACTCCTTGCACAAGCCCTGAGATCCCATAAAACTCAGAAAACTACATATAGGGAGATGTATCTAATCCTGTAAAGGAAACATCTTAAACACCCATAACATTCATAAACATACACAATAACCACTCAGATATTCAAAAAAATCTCATATAAAAACATAGACACAGAAAATCATAAAACATGGAATTAGGTTTTGGTATTAATACAAAGTTAATTATATCCTTCTCCTAACTCTCTCTCACTCTAAATATAATGAAATTTTGATACAAAGATATTTTTACAAAAGAGGGGCTCCTCGAGCCTTCCTCCACATACTCACATTAAATTACATTCAATTGATAACTAGTCTAAATCAGACCTAAATCTATCTACCTATTAGCCATTAAAGGAGACTTCACACTCAACTTTACATTTACAATAATGTGTCCTATACAAATATCGGGGCTTGGATTTCCTTGAGAGTAAAAACATTCAATTACATTAAATTTTAAATTTAATCCCACAATTTGAATGGACCTACACGCCCTTCTTTGGGTTTTGTTCCCTCCAAGTGCGCTGATGCACTTAATGAGGTGGAGAGATTCTCCTTAATCATACTCCCACGCTAGAAAAAATCATGAGCTCCTGCTCATGGCTCCCCTGTTTCTCCTGTTGAAATCCTCCAAGGTCCCAAAATTGAATATGGAGTTTTCCATATGCTCCTTTGTCTGGCTACTATTTTTTTTGTTGCAGGTTCTCCTATGTTTAGCTTCCACCTATTGCTGACTATCTGATGTGTTGAATTCAACATGAAATTTATTATCTCCTCTATCTATCTGTCTAGTTGGTCCACTTGTTGGATCCTTCCATGCAATCTGTTGTATTGTTGCATCTCCTCTTCACAACTCTCCAACTTAACTTGTCGGATAAGTTGAATTTGGGTTATTATTATTTTCCCTAGGGCCTCCAATTCTTCACACATATCGGAAAGATCCATGTTGTCTACTTCTCTCTCTTCTATTGCAGGTTCCAATCCTACAGTTGTCTCTTGTTCATCTCCCTTGCTGAAATTTTTGAACAATTCCATAGAATGCTCTTCCTTTCTCCTATGTTTGGTAAATTCTAATGTCTTCTCTTTATCCTCCATGATAGTCTTTGCTGGTTGTCTTTTTTCTACTAAACCTGAAGAACATAAACTGTTATATTTTAAAATATTTGGCACCATGGCCTCTTTGATGGATGCTTGTTGCATCATTGCCTCACGTGCAACACTCGCACTATCCTTCGCTAGGATATCTGACAAGAATATCCCAATTCCCCCAATCATTAGATTTCATTTATGATCCTCCTCTTTCAACACTCTTTATTGATCTGAATTCTCCTCTGTGTTCTCAAGACTCTCATATAGTCTCACCTCATTTTCCTTTCCCACCTAGAAACCTAAGGTTTCACGCCTTCCATCCTGGAAGTTTGCGACATCTTTAATCGATCTCTAGTCATTTCCCAGATGGAAATATGAACTTTCACCTCTACCCTCCTAACATTCTATGAGATATTCAGTTTATCTCTTCTTATTTCCCACCTGGCAATCTGAAAGTTCATCTTATCCCTCCTGGAAATCTATGATATCTCTAGTCGATCTCTCTGCCTCCTCACTAAGGGTCTCTCCAATATCTAGTTCACAGATGTAAATCATCTCTTCCTATGTGGCACTGAGGTCTTCAGCTTTCCTAAACCACCTCTTCAACATCTTCTTTTTCCTCTTGGAAACCAACCAATAGAAAATACACTTCACTTTCCACTTCATGGGCCACTCATACCTCCATCCTCCTTGTGCTTCTTGTTGCATCTTCAACATCAGATTATGAATCTCCTCTCAGATTCCCTTAATCTCTTAGTCCATATTCTATTTTTTCTCCTCCTATCCATCTCTTATCTGACCTCTATTATGGACTTAAGTAGCCATATTCCCCTTATTTTCCTTAATAACACAACTGGTTGTTTCCCTTTATCCCACCTAGATGTCTTCCTTGCCTGCTCTCCAACTGAGAGCACCACTGGATTTCTCCCACAACCCTCCTGGCTATCTACTGACTATTGCACACTTGCAAACAATCTTCACAAAGCATCAACACTCTATCTTCTCCTCCTTTTCCTATTGTCCATAGACAAAAATCAGCTTTGATACCACTTGGTGGTATCAAACAAAAGCTTATCTGAGCTCTGATTCCACTTAATGGTATCATACTAAAAAATTCCTCCTTCATACTACTTGTAAACAAAATCAATATCTGATACCACCTGATGCAGACCCCCACTCACTCCCTAGGATCTGCACGACCTCTCAGTCTAGGATTGTTCAAATTCAGAGCTTGATCAGCTCTCAGGCTCCCATCGAGCCCCCAAAACTATTACAAAGTTCCTTTTCCCTATTCCCCATCTATAAAACCAAGTCTGTGAGGGTCCTTATATTCCCTCAGAGTCATCCACATGACTCTGGGCCAAAACTATAAGAAAAAATCTCCTTTTAAATCTAATTCGGGCACTAGCTTCTTATATTTGGAAAAAATCTCATATGACCGTGAGCTATGACCAGGTTCCAACCAAAAGGCGCTACTTCGACACTTCAGAGCCCCAGCCTCTGGGAGTTCTAAATTTCTCACCTCTCAACTCCTCCGAAGAGACAAACTTGTGAAATGTCGAACAACAGGTAGCAATATCAATGACCCTTAACCAGCGCCAAGATCGACGACTCAAATTCTCTTTGGGAATTTAGGCTTCAGGGTTATTACTTGATCCAACACACACTTCCATTGAGTGATGGATTGATGGTCTATATGTAGGCACACAGACCCAACGGTCCACAACCCTCTGCAAACCAACAATCTAGGTCTTCTTCGGGACTCGAGACTTTAGGAGTATTACCCGCTCTAGCTTACAATTTCCTCGAAAACCAAATTTCAAATAATCCAATCAGATGGTTGGAAGTTATCCACTTGATCAATGACTCATGTGCCCTTCTCACTTCAATATTTGAGCCTTTTCAATGCGCAATACCAACAATAATCTAAAGTTGTAAATTAGCAAAATCATGGAGTGTGTGATCTGACGATCCACATGTCCTTTCTGACAGACGACTGAGATTAGTTCTGACCTTTGTGCCCGTGGGAGTCCTAGAATCTATCCCACTTACGACTATGTTCCTCCAGAGTGATAAAAATCCACAAAATGGGATCTGTTGCCACATGTCACTTGTGGAAATGTCCAGGATGTACTCTACTACTTCGGAGCTTTTGGAGCCTTCACACCTTAAAAAATATTTTCCAAGTTCCTTGAGAGAGCCAAGTCTACAGACCACGATACCTATCACCACATGTGTACACACAAAAACTCATAAAACAAAGAATTATGTTTTTGTATTAATATATAATATCATTTACAATGTGTACAATACTAGACTGTAACAGAGTCCTAGCTCTTCTTCCTCTCCTCTCTTCTGATCTCCCTTAGCATCTAATTATATCCTTCTACTAACTCTCTCTCAGTCCAATTCTAATGAAATTTTCATACTAAGATCGTTTTACAAAAGAGGGGCTCCTCGATCCTTCCTCCACCTACTCACATTAAATTAAATTCAATTGATAAAAAGTATGAATCAGACCTAAATATATCTACCTATCAACCATTAAAGGGGCTCTAATTTCCTTGAGGCTACGAACATTTGATTACATTAAATTTTAAATTTAAGATCAAAATTTGAAAGGACTGGCACGTCCTTGTTTAGATTATGTTCCCTCTAAGTGTGTTGATGTGCTGATTGTTGACGTGCTTGATGAGGTGGAGTGATTCTCCTGCATCATCTTCCCCTTCTCTGCTTCTGTTGTGCAGGGTTTTTAGACCCAAAATGTTGTATGTTTTGTTTAATCTTCTTCTCTATTTTGTCGACATATCGATAGCATGTGCCCAAGGATGAGATGTCCAAAAAATCCATTTCTCTATGGATTTATCTATGAAGAATACCATGGTATTTGAGAACCATATGTCGCTCAAAATATTTGATACCCATATTGGTGTGCAAGGCATGGAATATACTTGTGAACTATGGCACTGTTTGGTCCCTTTCCTGCCGCAGTGTCGCTATGTTTTATACAGGTCATCATAACTTCCAACGGGGTAGTATTGTTCCTTAATAACATCCCTGAAGGACTCCCAAGTGAGTGTGGATGTAAATAATGAGGGTTCCTCTATTTCCTTTTGTTCTCAAAAAGTATCCCGCTAATCTTGGACATGAGGGACAACTTTGAAAAGTGCAAATGCAATATTTTCTCTATTGAAAAAGTTATGGATAGAAAAATACCCTTCTAGTAGATTCAACCATTTTGTCTACAACATCTGCATCTAGATGAAATTCAAATATAGGAATACCATATTTTATCTATACCTTGAAGAGGGTCGTTCATCCACTCAAGGAAGATGCATCTCCTATTGGTAGCCATTGAAGGATTTTTGTAAAACTATCCATCATCTCATTCCTCTGATGCACGAGGGATTCCCTGAGAATTTTTTTGAAAGGATATCTGATCCCATAATATTTATTTTATCCTACCATGGAAGGTCTCTTGGGAATGTGAGATATTTTTTCCTCAAGACAAACAAGCTCGAGACCCAACTCTTTGTACCGTAACCTCATCGGGGACATGCACTAAGAACAATAAGGAGAAGATCGCTCTAATATGAGTGATATAGATTTTATGAGTAAAATTAAATGAATACATATCTATATTATGAACATGAAGATACAATGTACAATAACATATATACAGTAAACAATTTCTTCTATTCTATAAAGAAATATGTTAAAATTGTAAAATGTAGACTGAAACAAGCTTGTTAGAATGGTGGTGGATTATCTCTAAGAAGATATGTGATGATTGTGCTCATTCACAATAAGATGATTACAATGAATATACAAATGCCTTTCTACATCAAACATGAATGTCAAAACCCTAGACATCCATAAACCTTACCCTAGGAGATGAATCTCCAAAAATCATGTGGGCCCTGTTGGGGTAAGTTGGTACATCAACTTCCTAGGGTCATAATATTTGCATATGATCTCCATTTTAGGCACATGAAATCCCATTGGAAATTTCTATCCAAGGAATAAACATTATTTCATCACATTCTAACTTCGCCTACAATGTGATTGGGGAGGACCCATAAAACATTGTTTAGGGCCTCAAAACGGCCCCAGAAGTTCAGGACCCGAAAGGCTAGAAAAAACTGCCAAAATGAAAACCAAAACCACCAAGATGAAATTTGTATGTGAGCTAGTTGGAATAAGTGGGTGGCCACCAATATCCAACTGGATCAAAAATTTACTTCAGCAAAGTATGTACAACACACTGCAACTAATAACAAAGATATCATAGAATAGAGTGAACTAATTCTCAGACATATTCCTTTAAATGGGATTTTTATTATGCTCAAGAGAAAATTACAAAGGGTTGAGTGACACACAAACTCTTTGAATTTTTACTCACTCAAATTAAAAAAATACAGAGGCCAAGGTTTAGAGATGACTTTTCATAGAGTGAACAGGAACAATAACTCCTTCATCCACCCAACATCAAGAAAACTCCCTTCTTCAATCTCTAATTTTTGCTGCTATTGTTCACCATTTATCCTTGCATCCCCCTTCCTTCCTTCCTTGTTCAGTGTAACTCTCGTTATTGTAATGGGATTCCTTTGGAAGGAAAACCATAACAATGGTTTGTTTCCACTTCCATATTTTTCCAAAAGGACAAAATAAAATTAAAATGACATGTTTAAAACATTTACTAAAGAGTAAGATGCTAAGTTCTTATCAAAAAGTTTTGGAGAGGATCAAATTCAGATCACACCTCCCTATTTCCATGCTTTAGGTCCCCAAGAGATTTAATGCCTTCAATCTTCTTCTCCAATCATCAAGCAAACTTCGAAAAAAAATCCACAAAAGTTGCCCTCGTTATAGAATGGAAGATACGGGTTGAGTAGGGAGTTTTTTTGGCATAACCCTTCTATCCTTTTAATGGATGTGGATAAAATCCACTATTGCAATAGGTCGTTGGACTATAATTTCTCCTTGTGGTGCAAGTTACAACAAATCCTCTTTTCCCTTGACCTTGAATCTCCAAGATTTCTTCTTGGTTTTTCAGTTCTTAGGATGGAGTTCTAGGTGAAGCCTCCAACATTTGGCCTCCCAATGTCCGGTTAATATGAAGTACCAACAATAGTTACTGCATGGGATTCTTGGTGTTCTAGAGTGCCAACAATCACTAGCATTATTCCCCCTCTTATTTCAATAGAAACAAACTAATTAATTCCTTTTCGATCTTTGATGATGCTTTCCATCTTTGTTTCTTGGTCCCCTAAGAATTGAAGAAAATATAGGTGGAAGAATCATCTCATTGTTTCCCTCTTCCAAGCTTCTACAAGCAGGTTTAAGTGACTTGATAAACATGTTTTATTTTTTAGTTCCTCTTTCCTTGAAGAAAGTGGTTTGAGCTACATTTATGTTGGCTTATTGTCCACTGAATTCTAGGCCTTCATGCTTGCACCTTTGATGATATGCAAAGGGGAGTAGAATCCCTTGGCCATTCGTTCCTACAACATGGCCATCATAGCTCATTTTCCTCATGATATTGGAACCAATGAATCTAGTGTTCTTTTCAAAGTCACCAAGGGTCATGCAAGATGATTTTACCATGTTTTCCTCTGTCATGGTACTAGCTTCAATAGTGAAAATGGAAGGGGCTTGCTTGGTATCTTGGACACTTCCTTCTAGCTTCTTCAAGGCCTCTTCCTTTGCTACCAAGTCTTGGTATAGATGAAACGGGACTTCAATGAACCTCTCCTCCTACCAATTATCCAACTCAATGAATTTCTCCCCCAACTAAAAGAGTTGCAATATGCTCTTGTCTAATTTTCCCCTTAGGGTAGTGAAGGAGTCCTGGCACCTGGAAAGCTCTTTCTTGAGCTCATCCATTCTCTATCTCCAATACCAACCTTCTTCTTGGATATGCTTCTTGAAATATCTCAACTCTTCCAACTTCTCTTTGTTCAATTTTTTTCCCATGACATCTTATTCAATGTATTTGGTGAACATTCTCTAATACCATCTGATCCATAAATAGTAGGCCTATGGCCTCTCCATCTCACCAGCATGGATTCTAAAGTGGAAAAAAAATTACATTTCTATATTGATCTTCTTCATATGGTTATAATCCTTTCAATATTTCAATCAATAGAGTCAAACAAATAATAAACCATTCAACCACCCACTAGTCGATTCAAAATTATGGATCACTAGGCAAATGCTCTGATGGTTGCATCCCTTGAATGGAACCCCGGTTGAATGCTTTGATGGTCGAGTCAACCAAATCAAATCCCGGTCAAATTATTTGATGGTCAGGTAGGTGAAATGAAATATTGGTCAAATAATTTGATGGTTGGGTCAACCAAAGGAAATCCCGGTCCAATTATCTAATTGTCATGTCAACCAAAGGAAATCCCAATCGAATTATTTGATGGTCGAGTCGACCAAAGGAAAGCTCGATTGAATTATTTGATGTTCGGGTCAGCCAAGTGAAACCTCGGTCGAATTATTTGATGGTCAGGTCATCCAAATGAAACCCTGACTGACTAAATGAGGAAAATTGAGCACAAGGTAAACCCAGTTCGAATGAGTCAACCACCAATCGAGATAAATGCTTAAAGAGGGTTTTTTTTAACCAACAACAAAAAAACTTCTTTGGGGACAAATTGGGCAACTAGAGAAGAATAAAAGTGTTCATAGGGTATGTAATCTCAACTAGGTAAGTATATATTCATCGAGGAAGTAATAAAATTCCCAGGGGTACGTAAATTCAACCAAGTAAGTTTAAGTTCATCCAAGAAGAAAATGAATGCTATGTACAACAAGTGGGAAAAATGAAAATGCCCAACAATGATAAATTATGTGAACGAGTGATATAGGATGAAAATTTACTTCAACAAGGTATGTAAAAAACAATGCAATTTATAAAAAATATATCCAAGAACATAATGCACTAATTCTCAGATATCATAATTGAAATGAGATTTTTATCATGCTCAGAAGAAAATTACAAAGGGGTGAGAAATACACAAACTCGATGTATTGTTACTCACTTACATTACAAAATTGCAGAGGCCAATGCTCAGAGAGGCCTTTTCGTAGAGTGAAAAGGGAAATTAACTCCTTCATCCACCCAACTTCAAGCAGACTACCTTCTTCAATCTCTAAGTTCTACTATTGTTTTTCTGAATTTCTCCTTGCATCTTGTTACACGCCAAAATGTCACACTTGAGTGTTGCACCCTAAGTGTCGCAAGTGTCGCAAAGTGACATATGCACCTTGTTAAGTGTTGCATGTGTTAGGTGATTTATATGTACTAAAAAAGACACTAAAATACCCTCAATTTAAATTGTCAACCTGGGGTAAGTAAAGTTAGAGTTGTAGAAAAATATATGCCAAATGTAGAAGGCTGGTAGGAGTATGGTCTAACTAATGAAGGTAGCTATCTAAGGTCGATCTATTTAAGAAAAACTATGGAATAAGAAAACCCTACTAAGCAATTGGAAACTAGGTAACCTAAGTATATTTTGGCCAAGGATCGATGGATAGTTCCTAAGAAATCAAGTAAGAACCCTATGTAAAGAAAACTAGTTCAACAATAAGAAATAAGCAACTATCTAAGCATATCAATAAGCAAATGACGAAAGAAAACTATTTTAACTTGCCAACCTACATTCAATGAGAAACTACCCTATGAAAGAAATTTAATATGAAAGTAAGTAAAGACACCTATCTAACCTATTAAAGAAAATAGAAAAGTAAGCAAAGACACCTAACTAATCTATTAAAGAAAAAGATAGGTAAGCAAAGACAACTATGTATCCTACTAAAGCAAATGGACAAGTAAGCAAAGACTTCTCATTGAACAACTATCTAGCCTAAGAGGGAAGTGGACTAAATGCCTAATGAAAAACTCTTTCTAATGCATGAAAGGAAATCTAAATGCTCAATGCAATGCATGAAAGGAAATCTATTCTATTAAAAGCAAGGAGAACTAACAACTAAATGTTTTACCTTAATCTAGGAAAACAAGAAACTATCTCTTCTAATCTACAAAAGCAAGAAAATAGCTTTAATCTTATGACACTCAAATATAATGCTGGTGGTTTTGTGAATGCCTTCGGTGGTGACAAATGATATCTCAGTGACACTTGACAACAAAGGACAATTCCAACTGTATAAACTCGACACTAATCTCAATGGAAAAATGAAAGGTATAAATTAAACAATCCAATGAAAACTTAGTCATAAAAGAAATAATGTTAAATACCCTGCATATTCATGTGAAAACCATCAACAACATAACGAGATCATCATTATTTAACTAAGAAATTTAATTTCACTTTAATCTATGAAAATAAATTGTGTAAAGGGAAACTATGTTATGTCTACTTTAATTATTCAAACTATAATAAGGAAATGAATTAAAAACAAAAAATTAAACTATGATATTAAAAAGTAAATTGACAATTACATCAACCAACAACTAAGCAAATGAAATCTATCTAAAACTGAAGTAAGGAACAACTATAACTAAAAATTGAAATGAAATCTATCCATCCATCAAAATCCCTGTCAAAGAAAACCCAGATAAGATTTTATTTTATTCTAATTAAAAATTATGTTTTAAGCTTATTTATAAAATTATGAAAGAAAGTATAATCTAACTTCTAACTTGCACACAGGGTTAGTCTAGGGATCTACATATCCATTCCTAATCTACGAAACTAATTCATGCTAACATAATCCATCACACTAACCTGCAAAAGAGCAATAAAACAATTAAATTACAACAAGATAATTAACACAATAAAACATGCATGTATAGAAAATAAAAGAACAATTTAAATGATGAAATACATAAACAACACATAGAGAGTTACCAGACTGTTGGTGCCCCCCCCAACAAGTCATGGTCACTCTCTAAAATCATACCATGAGCTTAACAAGGTGAATCCACTACTAAAGCTTGAAAACATAGTTTTGGCACAATTTCGGCAATGTAAAATATCAAAATGGAGAAAAAACAAATTTTCTCTAATACACTAGATCTTCTACTTGGTTAACAATTTACTGGGCATCCTATCATTATTTATAATCTTACAACCCAATTGGTCGACCCTAGGAGGGTCGAACCACTTTTAATTTCGACAAACTACAATAAATGATGCCCTAACTGACAAAATGGAACAAGCCAATAATTGAGTTCTTTGGACTATTGAATTCGAGTTTTCAGGAGCTTAGTAGCTAGAGGGGGAAAGGATAAACAAAACCCATGTGCCCAATTTTTCCATCACTGGCCGCCAATGCCATAACCGCCAACTCGCCTTATGTTTTTGTGCAATGATGGGTGTTGGAACGAGTGCCGGATCGAGTGTCGGAACAAATGCCGGAACGAGTGTCAGAACCATTAAATGGTGCATTTTTTCCCTGTAACACCAGAAAAATGTGAAGTAACTCTTGGAAGAATAAAAACATGATAAATTATACTTGATTCAATCATTAAACATGAGTTACACATACCTTATGCCGATCATACCATTTTATCCTAAAATTCTTCAAAAATATCCTTTAAAAGACGAAAAACACATATGTACATGTGGAAAAAATGTATAATAACTGTCATGAAAATGATCATATCTCGGGCCCAACACTACCCCCACACCTAATATTTTGCAGGTCCCACTGCAAACAAAAAGAAATTTCCCTTTATGACTAACTTGCGAAGGAGGGGGTGGATTAGCCTTAGAAGGTTCTCCCTCTTGCCCGGGGGATTTTGACTTACGATTTTTGTGGTGTTTCAATTGCATCCAGGGACTATTATTGGTGGAAGCAATGTCATCAACCTACCGCTGTAGAGAATTCATCTTGGCTTGTAGGACAACGTTATTATGGTGTAAATAACAACTTAGTGTTTCATGCTCTCTAAGTTTGAACTGGAGGGTTTGGAGTTTTTGGAGGCTGCTGATGACATGTCAGGAAGCCTTGAGATTTATATTATAACCTTGATCCTTTAAACCGTGAAAAAAAACAATTTTACCTCTGCAAAATTAGTTCCAAAAGTGATTTCCCATAAGCGCGACAATTTTTGGCATGGCAAACTTGTGAAAAATAGGTATCAAAGTGACACCTGTAACTACAAAATAGTAAAACATGTGTAAAAAATGAGAGAGGTTTTTGTTTATGAATATGTCCTTGACAAACAACTCTCTTGGGTTTCAAAAATTCATTTTCATTTATTAGAAAAACACAAAACAAAAATATGACTAAAACAGGAAAAACAAAGTGTTCTATTTTCTGAAAAACTAGGCCTCTAAGATAATTGAATATATCCAAAACTATAAGATATATTTAAAACCTGAGAGAGATTATTGTTTTTTAATATGTCCTTGATAAAATAATCTCTTGTTTTTCAAAACTTCACTTCCAGTTGTTAGGAAAACACAAAACGAAAATATGACTAAAACAAGAAAAACAAAGTATTTTATTTTCTGAAGGCATAGGCCTCGAAGATGATAGAATATATCCCAAAACATAAAGTATATTCACAAACTGAGAGAGGTTACTGTATTTTGGTATGTTAGGAACAACAAAATCCTCCAGGTTTCAAAATTACGTTCCCATTTGTTCAGAATCCCATCTTGAAGTTGGTTACTCAAAACTTGCAGAAACGCAACATGGTCTTTGATAGGGATTTTGGAGGCCTTCCCATAGGATATTTGGGCTGAAAGTGGTATGGATGGAAATTTTATGATGTATTATACACAATGGAACCATTAAGAACTTCAAATTCCTTCTCCAAACCTTTGAAAAACTGTCTTGAAGTCAAGTTGTCCAATTGTGCAGAAACCCTCCTATAGAGATTGTATTTGGGGGATTTATCTCAAATGATACAAACTGTGCATAAAATGAAGGAGATTTTTGTTTCTTGGTATATTATTGACAAACACCTCTTTCACGTTTTTCAAATTCATCTTCCTTAATTCAGAAACCAATTTTGAAGAACTTTGACCGAGACAATCATTGGAAAATTTATGACAAGGAATGATGACATGATCATGATGAAAAATTATGATCGTGGATGAGTGAAGGGAGTAGTAATGACACATAGACACACTAATGAAAATTTTACAACCAATATATGTCAAATTGTATTTGAGAATTTTATTTTGAAAATATAACAATTTGACCTAATAACCCCTATCAATGACATGGAAGAGTAAACTTAATCACGGGTGATTGACAGACTGACAAATACTAACAAAATCATTGGTTTGTACTGGTAGGCATGGTGAATAGGAGAATTTTTATTGCCTGTCATCAATATGTAACAATTCAAACAACTGACCCTCTTTTCATATGCCTAGGAAACCCCCCCCAGACCGAAGATATGGCACATCCTCATGCCATGAATTAGCAATAGGCTTCTTGGGGATTGGTTATAGCATTCCTTACTTGGGAAGACATCCTCTCAAGACTTTTTAAGAAGTAAAATGGGAAATTCAATGGCATATTGAACTGAAAGTGAGTTAATGATTGAAAGTGATAGGCTTTAAAGACAAAGTATCTACCTGGTGATGACTACAAGAGGGTTGATTAGCTCCTATTTTATCCACTCCTTGGAGTATCCCTTAGTTCCAGAGATGTTCTAAAATTTGGTTTTGAAAATATTGTTATAGCTTGCTCTTAGAAACTAGTGGTGTTTAAACCAACGGTCTCCAACTCTTGGGAGATTTGTGGTCGAGGCAATTGATTCCTCAGAGACCACGAACACAGTGAATAGGAGAAGAGGCAAGATAAGAGTGTTCCATTATTATTTTCTTTTCCATCGTGCTCACACAATCCACTTGCATAGAAAATGTAATGTCAAACCTACAATGAACAACATGTAACAAAAATAAACCAACAGAGTGGTCTGTTAAGGACATATACAACAATTTATAGCACACAAGAGTTTATCACTTCAAAAATAAAATGATTGTTGATGTAATAAACTATATCATGCAAACAATACATGAATTTTTACAACGATTTACTTCTTCTAGGAAGTTTTATCATTTGTAAACTCATGAACCCCTTCCCCACACCTAAGTATTATGAAACCTCACAATAAAAAATATAGGAAACCAGTCAATTCTCCCAATAGCCGAAGATTTACAGTTTTTTAAGTGTAGAGATAAATTTCACAGATTGGTCTGACAAGACAGTTAGAAGATGGCCCCAGCTATAGGATAAGAAATCCTACATATATATAAGAAGAGGTAGGCAAGAGAGTTTCAATATAGTCTTAGAGTTATTTCCCAATGGAAAGTGTATTCGATTCATTAACCTTATCTTAACCACACATACTTCATGTCATTTTTGTCTGCAAGTAATGTCATACATCATGACAAGTTTCAATTTATTATTTATTTTTGGCAGATTACCATCCTCGCTAGGTAGAATGACCCACTGCCAACAAGCCTATTCAGTACTCTGGTGGGTTTACCTAGTCATACCACATGCCAGTACTGCCTGCCAGCAGACCTGTTCAGTATCCCGACGGGTTAGCCTCTTAAACCCTCAGAGACTCGCCCTCCATCCTTTAAGATTTTAGTATAAGATTGCTTATGCAAGAAGATGGGGGAACAACTCTGAAAACAACTTTTTCTTTCTCTTTTTTTCAATTGGGATGGTATTTATGTTAGAGGATGACTTTCCATTATATTCCTTAGTAATTGTCCTGATGTAAGGGCTACTTAAGTGGACATGGCCTATCTAAAGTGTAGTGGCCATATGAATTTAACATCCCTTAATTACATAAATTGTAACAGTAATATCTACTTGATTTCAGAAAATTCAATAATTCCTTTTATTTGAGCACATATGCATTTTAAATTGATCAATGAATAATAAAATTTTATAATAGAATAAAAACAAATACATAATTTTAAATACCTTGGTCTGATGCTAACCCTCTGTTTGTCTGCTTGTCCTATTGACCTTTGTCGAACTGTGTAAACACTGCCTAAACCTTGTTCCACCCTGCCTACTAGGACAACTTCCTAGCTCTAGGATATCATATGGATATCCTGGCTCCCGTGCCCAAAACCTTGAGCAAACCGGTGCCTGTACTGATCCAATCCGACTACAAAACTCAACTCTCCTTTGTGCAATCCAAAAATTCCCATAGAATGGTCATGCCTCCTTCGTAAACCTCCTCTTCTCATATTTCTCCTTCACCGCCCCCCCTTTCATTTACTTCCTTACCTACCCATTTATTACCTTATCCCCTCATAATTAATATCCTATCCCTTTATATTCAATGTCTTATCCCTTTCGGTGTACGTAAGTATTTAACAAATCAACTTATAATTTATTATCCCTATTAATTTAATACCCATGTCAATGAATGTAACATGTAATTAATTAATCAAATTGCAACCATTAATTAATTAATAATTATTTAATTAGTATCATTATACCAATCTTGTTTAATTAATACCATGTTAAGACAATTAATCCCCTAATTAATTTTTTTACTTAGTAATCCTTAAACATTTATTCAACTAGAGTTGTTACATACACCCACCCTTCAGGAAACTTCATCCCGAAGTTAAGGTATCTTATAGTACAAGGAAAAGAAACATGGTTCACACATTCATAACAATTAACCGACATTATCAATAAGTAAGTCAAGAAAACTCATACATACTAGTGTATATGTACAAGAAATTCATCTGTAGCTAGTACATACAATTCTCGTGCATGTACTAATAATCAAACTGTCATCCTTTAGTAATTTATGT